>CM075768.1:70760315-71037815 GCA_037974665.1 Ehretia macrophylla
TGATCAGTTACAAGATTCCGATGGTGGATGTTGACTTAGACCAAGGTTCGTTTTCTTAATTAAATTCAATATTTTTAAATTCAGTAATTTTTCTTAAGTTTACTTTATATACTCAACCCCCTCCCCCCCCCCCCAAACCTTGTTTACGTAACACAAATTAGGCTAGAGACTCTCTGTGGGAACGATCCTTACTCACACTACTACATATATTTTTCGGAGTACAGGTTTTATTTTTGGTTGCCTGCGACAGCACACCAACCCCCTTTTCAATTTTTTTTGCCCTGGTTAGGGTTGCCAAGATACTTTATCCACCAAATCTCTATTACCGAATCCCACGGAACATTGGGCAAGACAACTTCGCTTCACATATAGGCCGGGCCCGCAAACCGAGGGCGTAGGGTCTGTGACCAGGTCTCCGTTGCTCCGGTGCCCATAAATTTTGATCCATAAGGAGTTACGTGGCACACGACATACCATTGCAAAGCTCTCTGAGAGCTCTATGACTGGGGTAGCCAGCTTGCTCGCAGTGCCCCTTTTTGGAGCCTAAAATCGAATGTTTTCATCAGTTTCAGGCCACTTTTATTCTTTGGCTCTATTTTTTCGTCCCGGATCGTACGTCGTGAGTTGTTAAAAGGACAACAACCTTACTCTCGGTACATCAGAGGGCCCTACAATGTGTCGATATCACGTCTTGCGAGGATCCTGCGTTGTTGAAGCGGACGGGTTGTCGTTAAGCACATTGGGCCTTTTGAATGCGCCATTTCTCTAGGCTGGCACTGTGAACTGTTAACATATATAGGAATTGTGCCCTCAACATGACGGGTGCAATTATACCAGCACTAATGCACCGGATCCCATCAGAACTCCGAAGTTAAGCGTGCTTGGGCGAGAATAGTACTAGGATGGGTGACCCCTTGAGAAGTCCTCGTGTTGCACCCCCTTTTAAATTTTTTTTCCCTGGTTAGGGTTGCCAAGATACTTTATCCACCAAATCTCTATTACCGAATCCCATGGAACATTGGGCAAGACAACTTCGCTTGACGTAGAGGCCGGGCCCGCAAACCGAGGAAGTAGGGTTTGTGACCAGGTCTCCGTCGCTCTGGTGCCCATAACTTTTGATCCGTAAGGAGTTACGCAGCGCACAACATACCGTTGCAAAGCTCTCTGAGAGCTCTACGACGGGGGTAGCCAGCTTGCTCGTTGTGCCCCTTTTAGGAGCCCAAAATCGTACGTTTTCATCAATTTTAGGCCACTTTTGTTCTTCTGCTCTGTTTTTCCGTCCCGGATCGTACGTCGTGAGTTGTTAAAAGGACGACAACCTGACTCGCGGGACATCAGAGGGCCCTACAACGTGTCGATATCACGTCTTACGAGGATGCTACGTTGTTGAAGTGGATGGGTTGTCGTTAAGCCCATTGGGCATTTTGAATGGGCCATCTCTCTAGGCTGGGACTATGAACCGTTAACACATATAGGAATTGTGCCCTCAACATGACGGGTGCGATCATACCAGCATTAATGCACCGGATCCCATTAGAACTCCGAAGTTAAGCGTGCTTGGGCGAGAGTAGTACTAGGATGAGTGACCCCCTGGGAAGTCCTCGTGTTGTACCCCCTTTTAACTTTTTTTTGCCCTAGTTAGGGTTGCCAAGATACTTTATCGAACAAATCTCTATTACCGACTCCCACGGAACATTGGGCAAGACAACTTCGCTTCACATAGAGGTCGGGCCCGCAAACTGAGGGCGTAGGGTTTGTGACTAGGTCTTCGTCGCTCCGGTGCCCATAACTTTTGATCTACAAAGAGTTACGCGGAGCAGAACATACCGTTGCAAAGCTCTCTGAGAGCTCTACGACGGGGGCAACCAGCTTGCTCGTTGTGCCCATTTTTGGACCTCAAATTTGATCGTTTTCATCAGTTTCAGGCCACTTTTCTTCTTTTGTTCTATTTTTCCGTCCCGGATCGTACGTCGTGAGCTGTTAAAAGGACGACAACCTGACTCGTGGGATATCAGAGGGCCCTACAATGTGTCGATATCACGTCTTGCGAGGATGCTGCATTGTTGAAGCGGATGGGTTGTCGTTAAGCCCATTGGGCCTTTCGAATGGGCCATCTCTCTAGGCTGGGACTGTGAACCGTTAACACATATAGGAATTGTGCCCTCAACATGACGGGTGCGATCATACCAGCACTAATGCACCGGATCCCATCAGAACTCTGAAGTTAAGCGTGCTTGGGCGACAGTAGTACTCGGATGGGTGACCCCCTGGCCAGTCCTCGTCTTGCACACCCTTTTCAATTTTTTATGCCCTGGTTAGGGTTGCCAAGATACTTTATCCACCAAATCTCTATTACCGAATCCTACGGAACATTGGGCAAGACAACTTCGATTCACGTAGAGACCGGGCTCGCAAACCGATGGCGTAGGGTTTGTGACCAGGTCTCTGTCGCTCCGATGCCCATAACTTTTGATCTGTAAGGAGTTATGCGACGCACAGCATACCGTTACAAAGCTCTCTGAGAGATCTACGACGGGGGCAGCCAGCTTTCTCGCTTTGCCCAGTTTTGGAGCCCAAAATAGAACATTTTCTTAAGTTTCAGGCCACTTTTCTTCTTTTGCCCTGTTTTTTCGTCCCGGATCGTACGTCGTGAGCTATTAAAAGGATGACAACCTGACTCGCTGTACATTAAAGGGCCCTACAACGTGTCGATATCACGTCTTGCGAGGATGCTGCATTGTTGAAGCAGATGGGTTGTCGTTAAGCCCATTGGGCCTTATGAATGCGCTATCTCTCTAGGTTGGCATTGTGAACCGCTAACATATATAGGAATTGTGCCCTCAACAAGACGGGTGCGATTATACCAGCACTAATGCACCGGATCCCATCAGTACTCCGAAGTTAAGCGTGCTTGGGCGAGAGTAGTACCAGGATGGGTGACCCCCTGAGAAGTCCCCGTGTTGTACCCCCTTTTTCAATTTTTTTTTCCCCAGCTACGGTAGCCAAGATACTTTATCGACCAAATATCTATTACCAAATCCCACGGAACATTGGGCAAGACAACATCGCCTCACGTAGAGGACGGGCCCACAAACCGAGGGCGTTGGGTTTGTGACCATGTCTCCGTCGCTCCGGTGCCCATAACTTTTGATCCGTAAGGAGTTACGCGGCGCACAGTATACCGTTTCAAAGCTCTCTGAGAGCTCTACGATGGGGGCAGCCAGCTTACTCGCTTTGCCCAATTTTGGAGTCCAAAATCGAACGTTTTCATCAGTTTCGGGCCACTTTTCTTCTTTTGCTCTATTTTTTCATCCCGGATCGTACGTTGTGAGTTGTTAAAAGGACGACAACCTAACTCGCGGGACATCAGAGGGCCCTACAACGTATCGATATCATGTATTGCTAGCATGCTGCGTTGTTGAAGTGGATGGGTTGTCGTTAAGCCCATTGGGCCTTTTCAATGGGCCATCTCTTTACGCTAGGACTGTGAACCGTTAACACATATAGGAATTGTGCCCTCAACATGACGGGAGCGATCATACCAGCACTAATGCACCGAATCCCATAAGAACTCCGAAGTTAAGCGTGCTTGGGCGAGAGTAGTTCTAGGATGGGTGACCCCCTGGGAAGTCCTCGTGTTGCACCCCCTTTTCAATTTTTTTTGCCCTGGTTAGGGTTGCCAAGATACTTTATCCACCAAATCTCTATTACCGAATCCCACGGAACATTGGGCAAGACAACTTCGCTTCATGTAGAGACCGGGCCGGCAAACCGAGGGCGTAGGGTTTATGACCAGGTCTCCATCGTTGTGGTGCCCATAACTTTTGATCCGTAAGGAGTTACGCGGCGCACAGCATACCGTTGCAAAGGTTTCTGAGAGCACTATGACGGTGGCAGCCAGCTTGCTCGCTGTGCCCATTTTGGAGCCCAAAATCGAACGTTTTCATCAGTTTCAGGCCACTTTTGTTCTTTTGCTCTATTTTTTCGTCCCAGATCGTACGTCGTGAACTGTTAAAAGGACGATAACCTGACTCACGGGACATCAGAGGGCCCTACAATGTGTCGATATCACGTCTTGCGAGGATGCTTCATTGTTGAAGCGGATGGGCTGTCGTTAAGCCCATTGGGCCTTTTGAATGGGCTATCTCTCTAGGCTGGCACTGTGAACCTTTAACACATATAGGAATTGTGCCCTCAACATGACTGGTACAATCATACCAGCACTGATGCATCGGATCCCATCAGAACTCCGAAGTTAAGGGTGCTTGGGCGAGAGTAGTACTAGGATATGTTACCCTCTGGGAAGTCCTTGTGTTGTACCCCCTTTTCAATTTTTTATTCCCCTGGTTAGGGTAGCCAAGTTACTTTATCCACCAAATCTCTATTACCAAATCCCATGGAACATTGGGCAAGACAACTTCGCTTCACGTAGAGGCCGGGCTCGCAAATCAAGGGCGTAGGGTTTGTCACCAGGTCTCCATCGCTCTGGTGCCCATAACTTTTGATATGTAAGGTGTTAAGTGACGCACAACATACCGTTGCAAAGCTCTCTGAGAGCTCTACGACAGGGGTAGCTAGCTTGCTCTCTTTGTCCATTTTTGGAGACCAAAATCGAAAGTATTCAACAGTTTCAGGCCACTTTTGTTCTTTTGCTCTATTTTTTCGTCCCGTATCGTACGTCGTGAGCTGTTAAAAGGACGACAACCTGACTCGCGGGACATTAGACGTCCTTACAATGTGTCGATATCACGTCTTGCAAGGATGCTGCGTGATTGATGCGGATGGGTTGTCGTTAAGCCCATTGGGCCTTTCGAATGGGCCATCTCTCTAGGCTGGGATTGTGAACCGTTAACACATATAAGAATTGTGCCCTCAACATTACGGGTGCGATCATACCAGCACTAATGCACCGGATCCCTTCAGAACACTAAAGGTAAGCGTGCTTGGGCGAGAATAGTACTAGGATGGGTGACCCCCTGGCAAGTCCTCGTGTTGCACCTCCTTTTCAATTTTGGTTGCCCTGGTTAGGGTTGCCAAGATACTTTATCCACCAAATCTCTATTACTGAATCCCACAAAACTTTAGGCAAGACAACTTCGCTTCACGTAGAGGCCAGGCCCGCAAACCGAGGGCAGAGGGTTTCTGACCAGGTCTCCGTTGCTCCGATGCCCATAACTTTTGATCCATAAGGAGCTACGCGGTGCACAGCATTCCGTTACAAAGCACTCTGAGAGCTCTACGATGGGGGCAGCCAGCTTGCTCGCTGTGCCCTTTTTTTGGATTCCAAAATCGAACGTTTTCACCAGTTTTGGGCCACTTTTCTTCTTTTGCCCTATTTTTTCGTCCCGGATCGTATGTCTAGAGCTGTTAAAAGGATGAAAACCTAACTCGCGGGGCATAAGAGGGCCCTACAATGTGTTGATATCACGTCTTGCGAGGATGCTACGTTGTTGAAGCGGATGGGTTGTCGTTAAGCCCTTTGGCCTTTTGAAAGGGCCATCTCTCTAGGCTGGGACTTTGAACCGTTAACACATATAGGAATTGTGCCCTCAACATGACGGGTGCGATCATACCAGCACTAATGCGCCGGATCCCATCAGAACTCTGAAGTTAAACGTGCTTGGGCGAGCGTAGTACTAGGATGGGTGACCCCCTGGGAAGTCCTCGTGTTGCACCCCCTTTTCAATTTATTTTGCCCTGGTTAGGGTTGCCAAGATACTTTATCCACCAAATCTCTATTACCGAATCCCACGGAACATTGGGAAAGACAACTTCGCTTCACATAGAGGCCGGGCCCGCAAACCTAGGGCGTAGGGTTTGTTACCAGGTCTCCGTCGCTCCATTGGCCATAACTTTTGATCCGTAAGGAGTTACGCGGCGCACAGCATACCGTTGCAAAGCTCTTTGAGAGCTCTACGACGGGGGTTGCCAGTTTGCTCGCTCTGCCCATTTTTGGAGACCAAAATCAAACGTTTTCATCAATTTCAGGCCACTTTTCTTCTTTTGCCCTGTTTTTCCGTCCCGAAACGTACGTCATGAGCTGTTAAAAAGACGACAACCTCACTCGTGGTACATCAGAGGGCCCTACAACATGTCGATATAACGTCTTGCGAGGATGCTGCGTTGTTGAAGCGGATGGGTTATCGTTAAGCCCATTAGGCTTTTTGAATGGGTCATCTCTCTAAACTGGGACTATTAACTGTTAACACATATAGGAATTGTGCCCTCAACATGACGGGTGCGATCATACCAGTACTAATGCACGGGATTCCATCAGAACTCCGAAGTTAAGCGTGCATGGGAGAGAGTAGTACTAGGATGGGTGACCCCTTGGGATGTCCTCGTGTTGCACCCCATTTTCAATTTTTTTTGCCCTGGTTAGGGTTGCCAAGATACTTTATCCACCAAATCTCTATTACAGAATCCCACGGAACATTGGGCAAGACAATTTCGCTTCACGTAGAGGCCGGGCACGCAAACCTAGGGCATAGGGTTTGTGACCAGGTCTCCGTCGCTCTGGTGCCTATATCATTTGATCCGTAAGGAGTTACGCGGCGCACAGCATACCGTTGCAAAGCACTCTGAGAGCTCTACGTCGGGGGCAGCCAGCTTGCTCGTAGTGCCCAATTTTGGAGCCCAAAATCGAATGTTTTCATCAGTTTCAGGCCACTTTTCTCTTTTGCCCTCTTTTTCCATCCCGCATCGTACGTCGTGAGCCGCAAAAAGCACGACAACCTAACTCTCGGCACCTTAGAGGGACCTACAACGTGTCGATATCACGTCTTGCAAGGATGCTACGTTGTTGAAGCGGATGGGTTGTCGTTAAGCCCATTGGGCCTTTTAAATGGGCCATTTCTCTAGGCTGGGACTATGAACCGTTAACACATATAGGAATTGTGCCCTCAACATGACGGCTGCGATCATACCAGCACTAATGCACCGGATTCCATCAGAACTCCGAAGTTAAGCGTGCTTGGGCGAGAGTAGTACTAGGATGGGTGACCCCCTGGGTAGCCCTCGTGTTGTATCCCATTTTCAATTTTTTTTGCCCTGGTTAGGGTTGCCAAGATACTTTATCAACCAAATATCTATTACCGAATCACACAGAACATTGGGCAAGACTACTTTGCTTCACGTAGAGGCCGGGCCCGCAAACCGAGGGCGTAGGGTTTGTGACCAGGTCTCCGTTGCTCCGGTGCCCATAACTTTTGATCCGTAAGGAGGTACGCAGTGCACAGCATACCGTTGCAAAGCTCTCTGAGAGCTCTACGATGGGGGTAGCCAGCTTGCTCACTGTACCAATTTTTGGAGCAAAAAATAGAACGTTTTCATTAGTTTCAAGCCACTTTTCTTCTTTTGCCCTATTTTTCCGTCCCGGATCGTACGTCGTATGCTGTTAAAAGGACGACAACCTGACTCGCGGTACATCAGAGGGCCCTACAACGTGTCGATATCGCGTCTTGCGAGGATGCTGCGTTGTTGAAGCGGATGGGTTATCGTTAAGCCCATTGGGCCTTTTGAATGGGCCATCTCACTAGGCTAGGACTGTGAACCGTTAACACATATAGGAATTGTGCCCTCAACATGACGGGTGCGATCATACCAGCACTAATGCACCGGATCCCATTAGAACTCCGAAGTTAAGCGTGCTTGGGCGAGAGTAGTACTAGGATGGGTGACCCCCTGCGCAGTCCTCGTGTTGCACCCCCTTTTCAATTTTTTTTGCCCTGGTTAGGGTTGCCAAGATACTTTATCCACCAAATCTCTATTACCAAATCCAACGGAACATTGGGCAAGACAACTTCGCTTCACGTAGAGGCCGGGCCTGCAAACCGAGGGCGTAGGGTTTGTGACCAGGTCTCCGTCGCTCCGGTGCCCATAACTTTTGATCCATAAGGAGTTACACAGCGCACAACATACCGTTGCAAAGCACTCTAAGAGCTCTACGACGGGGGCAACCAGCTTGCTCACTGTGCCTAGTTTTAGAGCACAAAATCGAACGTTTTCATCAGTTTCAGGCCACTTTTGTTCTTTTGCTCTATTTTTCCGTCCCGGATCGTACGTCGTGAGATATTAAAAGGACGACAACCTGACTCGCGGTACATCAGAGGGCCCTTCATCGTGTCGATATCACGTCTTGCGAGGATGCTGCGTTGTTGAAGCGGATGGGTTGTTGTTAAGCCCATTGGGCCTTTTGAATGGGCCATCTCTCTAAACTGGGACTGTGAACCAATAACACATATAGGAATTGTGCCCTCAAGAAGATGGGTGCGATCATACCAATACTAATGCACCGGATTCCATCAGAATTCCGAAGTTAAGCGTGCTTGGGCGAGAGTAGTACTAGGATTGGTGACCCCCTGGGAAGTCTTCGTGTTGCACCTCTTTTTCAATTTTTTTTGCCCTGGTTAGGGTTGCCACGATACTTTACCCACCAAATCTCTATTACCGAATCCCACGAAACATTGGGCAAGACAACTTCGCTTCACGTAGAGGCCGGGCCCACAAACCGAGGGCGTAGGGTTTGTGACCAAGTCTCCGTCGCTCCGATGCCCATAACTTTTGATCCGTCAGGAGTTACGCGGTGCACAGCATACCGTTGCAAAGCTCTCTGAGAGCTCTACGACGGGGGTAGCCAGATTGCTATCTATGCATATTTTTGGAGTCCAAAATTGAACGTTTTCAACAGTTTCATGCCACTTTTCTAATTTTGCCCTGTTTTTGGTCCCGGATTGTACGTCGTGAGCAGTTAAAAGGATGACAACCTAACTCGCAGTACATCAGAGGGCCCTACAACATGTTGATATAACATCTTGCGAGGATTCTGCGTGGTTGAAGCGGATAGGTTATTGTTAAGCCCATTGGGCCTTTTGAATGGGTCATCTCTCTAAACTGATCTGTGAACCGTTAACACATATAGGAATTGTGCCCTCAACATGACGGGTGCGATCATACCAGCACTAATGCACTGGATCCCATCAGAACTCCGAAGTTAAGCGTGCATGGGCGAAAGTAGTACTAGGATGGGTGACCCCCTGGGAAGTCCTCGTGTTGCACCCCCTTTTCAATTTGTTTTGCCCTACTTAGGGTTGCCAAGATACTTTATCCACCAAATCTCTATTACCAAATCCAACGGAACATTGGGCAAGACAACTTTGCTTCACATAGAGACGGGGCCCGCAAACCGATGGCGTAGGGTTTGTGACCAGGTCTCCGTCGCTCCGGTGCCCATAACTTTTGATCCGTAAGAAGTTACGTGGCGCACAGCATACCGTTGCAAAGCACTCTAAGAGCTCTACGATGGGGGCAACCAGCTTGCTCACTGTGCCCGGGTTTGGAGCACAAAATCGAACGTTTTCATAAGTTTCAGGCCACTTTTGTTCTTTTGCTCTATTTATCCGTCCCGGATCGTACGTCGTGAGTTGTTAAAAGGACGACAACCTGACTCGCGGTACATCAGAGGGTCCTTCATCGTGTCGATATCACGTCTTGCGAGGATGCTGCGTTGTTGAAGCGGATGGGTTGTCGTTAAGCCCATTGGGCCTTTTGAATGTGCCATCTCTCTAGGCTGGCACTGTGAACCGCTAACACATTTAGGAATTTTTCCCTCAACGTGACGGGTGCTATCATACCAACACTAATGCACCGGATCCCATCAGAATTCCGAAGTTAAGCTTGCTTGGGCGAGAGTAGTACTAGGATGGGTGACCCCCTGGGAAGTCCTCGTGTTGCACCCCCTTTTCAATTTTTTTTGCCCTGGTTAGGGTTGCCATGATACTTTTTCCACCAAATCTCTATTACCGAATCCCACGGAACATTGGGCAAGACAACTTCGCTTCACGTAGAGGCCGGGCCCACAAACCGAGGGCGTAGGGTTTGTGACCAAGTCTCCGTCGCTCCGATGCCCATAACTTTTGATCCGTAAAGAGTTATTTGGTGCACAGCATACCGTTGCAAAGCTCTCTGAGAGCTCTACGACAGGGGTAGCCAGATTTCTAGCTATGCATATTTTTGGAGTCCAAAATTGAACGTTTTCATCAGTTTCATGCCACTTTTCTAGTTTTGCCCTGTTTTTGGTCCCGGATTGTACGTCGTGAGCAGTTAAAAGGACGACAACCTGACTCGCGGTACATCAGAGGGCCCTACAACATGTTGATATAACGTCTTGCGAGGATGCTGCGTTGTTGAAGCGGATGGGTTATCGTTAAGCCCACTGGGCCTTTTGAATGGGTCATCTCTCTAAACTATGACTGTGAACCGTTAACACATATAGGAATTGTGCCCTCACCATGACGGGTGCGATCATACCAGCACTAATGCACTGGATCCCATCAGAACTCCGAAGTTAAGCGTGCTTGGGCGAGAGTAGTACTAGGATGGGTGACCCCCTGGGAAGTCCTCGTGTTGCAACCCATTTTCAATTTTTTTTGCCCTAGTTAGGGTTGCCAAGATACTTTATCCACCAAATCTCTATTACCGAATCCCACGGAACATTGGGCAAGACAACTTCGCTTCAAGTAGAGGCCGGGCCCGTAAACTGAGGGCGCAGTGTTTGAGACCAAGTCTCCGTCGCTCTGGTGCCTATAACTTTTGATCCGTAAGAATTTACACGGCGCACAGCATACCGTTGCAAAGCTCTCTGAGAGCTCTACGACGAGGCCAGCCAGCTTTCTCGCTGTACCCATTTTTTGAGCCAAAAATCGAACATTTTCATCAGTTTCAGGCGACTTTTGTTCTTTTGCTCTATTTTTCCGTCCCAGATCGTACGTCGTGAGCTGTTAAAAGGACGAAAACCTGACTCACGGTACATCAGAGGGCCCTACAACGTGTCGATATCACGTCCTGCGAGGATGCAGCGTTGTGGAAGCGGATGGGTTGTCGTTAAGCCCGTTGGGCCTTTTGAATGGGCCATCTCTCTAGGCTGGCACTGTGAACCATTAACACATATAGGAATTGCGCCCTCAACATGACGGGTGTGATCATTCCAACACTAATGCACCGGATCCCATCAGAACTCCGAAGTTAAGCGTGCTTGGGCGAGAGTAGTACTAGGATGGGTGACCCCCTGGGAAGTCCTCGTGTTGCACCCACTTTTCAATTTTTTTTGCCCTGGTTAGGGTTGCCAAGATACTTTATCAACCAAATCTCTATTACCGAATCCCACAGAACATTGGGCAAGACAACTTCGCTTACGTAGAGGCCTGGCCCGCAAACCGAGGGCGTAGGATTTGTGACCAGGTCTCCGTCGCTCCGGTGCCCATAACTTTTTATCCGTATGGTGTTACGCGGCGCACAACAAACCGTTGCAAAGCTCTCTGAGAGCTCTGCGATGGGGGCAGCCAGCTTGCTCACTGTACCAATTTTTGGAGCCCAAAATCGAACGTTTTCATTAGTTTCAGGCCACTTTTCTTCTTTTGCCCTATTTTTCCCTCCCGGATTGTACGTCGTGAGCTGTTAAAAGGACGACAACCTAACTCGCGGTACATCAAAGGGCCGTACAACGTGTCGATATCACGTCTTGCGAGGATGCTGCATTGTTGAAGCGGATGGGTTGTTGTTAAGCCCATTGGGAATTTTGAATGGACCATCTCTCTAGGCTAGCACTGTGAACCGTTAACACATATAGGAATTGTGACCTCAACATGACGGGTGCGATCATACAAGCACTAATGCACTGGATCCCATCAGAACTCTGAAGTTAAGCGTGCTTGGGCGAGAGTAGTACTAGGATGGGTGACCCCCTGGGAAGTCCTCGTGTTGCACCCCCTTTACAATTTTTTTTGCCTTGGTTAGGGTTGCCAAGATACTTTATCAACCAAATCTCTATTACCGAATCCCACGTAACATTGGGCAAGACAACTTCGCTTCACATAGAGGCCTAGCCCACAAACCGAGGGCGTAGGGTTTGTGACCAGGTCTCCGTCGCTCCAGTGCCCATAACTTTTGATCCGTAATGTGTTACGCGGCACACAGCTTACCGTTGTAAAGCTCTCTGAGAGCTCTACGACGTGGGCAGCCAGCTTGCTCGCTGTGCAGATTTTTGGAGACCAAAATTGAACATTTTCATCAGTTTCAGGCCACTTTTCATCTTTTGCCCTATTTTTCAGCCCCTGATCATACGTCGTGAGCTGTTAAAAGGACAACAACTTGACTCACGATATATCAGAGGGCCCTACGACATGTCGATATCACGTCTTACGAGGATGCTGCGTTGTTGAAGCGGATGGGTTGTCGTTAAGCCCTTTGGGCCTTTTTAATAGGCCATCTCTCTAGGCTGGGACTGTGAACCGTTAACAGATATAGGAATTGTTCCCTCAACATGACGGGTGCGATCATACCATCAATAATGCACCGAATCCCATCAGAACTCCGAAGTTAAGCGTGCTTGGGCGAGAGTAGTACTAGGATGGGTGACCCCCTAGGAAAGTCCTCGTGTTGCACCCCCTTTTCAATTTTTTTTGCCCTGGTTAGGCTGGCAAGATACTTTATCCACCAAATCTCTATTACTGAATCGCACGAAACATTGGGCAAGTCAACTTCCTTTCACGTAGAGGCCGGGCTCGCAAACCGAGGGCGTAGGGTTTGTGACCAGGTATCTGTCACTCCGGTGCCCATAACTTTTGATCCATAGGGAGTTACGCGGCGCATATCATACCGTTGCAATGCCTTCTTAGAGCTCTACGACAGGGACAACCAGCTTGCTCACTGTGCCCATTTTTGGAGCCCAAAATCGAACGTTTTCATCAGTTTCAGGCCACTTTTGTTCATTTGCTCTATTTTTCTGTCCCGGATTGTACGTCGTGAGCTGTTAAATGGCCGACAACCTGACTTGCGGGACATCAGAGGGCCCTACAATGTGCCGATATCACGTCTTAGGAGGATGCTGCGTTGTTAAAGCGGATGGGTTGTCGTTAAGCCCATTGGGCCTTTTGAATAGGCCATCTCTGTAGGCTGGGACGGTGAACCGTTAACACATATAGGAATTGTGCCCTCAATTTGACGGGTGCGATCATACCATAAATAATGCACCGAATCCCATCAGAACTCTGAAGTTAAGCGTGCTTGGGCCAGAGTAGTACTAGGATGGGTTACCCCCTGGGAAGTCCTCGTGTTGCCCCCCCTTTTCAATTTTTTTTTCCCCGGTTTGGGTTGCCAAGATACTTTATCCACCAAATCTCTATTACCGAATCACACGAAACATTGGGCAAGTCAACTTCGTTTCACGTAGAGGCCGGGCTCGCAAACCGAGGGTGTAGGGTTTGTGACCAGGTCTCTGTCACTCTGGTGCCCATAACTTTTAATCCGTAAGGAGTTTCGCGGCGCACAGCATACCATTGCAAAGCTCTCTGATAGCTCTACGACGGTGGCAGCCAACTTGCTCGTTTGCCCATTGTGGAGCCCAAAATCGAATGTTTTCATCAGTTTTCGGCCACTTTTGTACTTTTGCTCTACTTTTCCGTCCTGGATCGTACGTCGTGAGCTGTTAAAAGGACGACAACCTGACTCGCGGGACATCAGAGGGCCCTACAACGTGTCGATATCACGTCTTGCGAGGATGCTACGTTGTTGAAGCGGATGGGTTGTTGTTAAGCCCATTGGGCGTTTTGAGTTGGCCATCTTTCTAGGCTGGGACTGTGAACCGTTAACACATATAGGAATTGTGCCCTCAACATGACGGGAGCGATCATACCAGCACTAATGCACCGAAACCCATCAGAACTCCGAAGTTAAGCGTGCTTGGGCGCGAGTAGTACTAGGATGGGTGACCCCCTGCGGGGTCCTTAGACATGCCTTATGGTGACCTAGGAGGATTGGCGAAGTCGGTTTCCAAAACTCGTGGCTCGTTTGGAAATTGTAGGGTTTTGATAGTTGGGGCCGATTTGTGATTTTGCTTGTTATCTTGATATTATGCCTATAGAATGCTTAGGGTTGCTTGATATACTTGTTTAATTGGTGTTATTATTGGTTATTATTGCTTGTTATGCTTAAAAAGTTAGTTGAATGTTAGTATTGATTGTGATTGCTTACTATCTCGTTTGTTGTCACTAGTTTGTATTGTTGTTCTATCGCTCGTTTATCTCCTTGTATCGAGTTGTTCATTGCATAGTGTCTCGCGTGTGAGTGATGGGCCTCTTTGGGTAGCCTCGGGTTGCCAGTGTTGGTTGCTCTAGCTCCGCTGCTATTCCCTTTCTCGTTTGGATTGCCTCCCAGGGAGATTTGGGTCGTAGAATTGATGGATACTTCCGGGGCATTCCAAACTGGTGTTATAAGGTGGATGCGCGCTTATTGTCATCGTTGTCCACATCAAGCTCGAGATTGATGTATCGCTCGTGAAATGGTATATTGCTCGTAAGAGTGAACCATAGCCTTCAGAGTGTGGTATAGCTTTGAATGGTTGTGTTAATGCTTTCAGTAATTGCTTATTGTATTGATTGTTTGTTTTGATTGCTTATTTATCAGTTATATTGCTTAACTGTCTTATTTGCATTGGACGACTTTCTTTCTCTCCAATTCGATATCTATCTCGCCCTCACTGAGTATACGTGTTGTGTATACTCACTCATCACCACCACATTTCAGGAAATGTCATGTTAGTTGGAAAGTTCGTGATTTCATGAAAGTTCGTTGCCTGAAGAGTTGTCTTGCGTGCCTATGTGTCTTGAGTGTCGAAGTTCGTAAAGATGTATGTTCATATGTTGTTTGTATTTATTGTCAAAAGAAATGTAATTTAAATTTAGCTAAGTAGCTGAGGTGAATTGATAAGCTAGTTTATGTAATCAGTTAGCATAGCTTAACTTCAATGCATGTCTGTAATGTCCAAAGGAAAAGAGTTAGAATGGCATGATAGTTTATTTTATGTAGTAGCTTTGTATGGTCTAATTGATAAGTTGAATGTACTTGTCAAAAATGAAAAGAGATAGGTTAGCTTTTAAATTGGAAATGTATGTATACTTGCTGAGTTTAAATTGTTCAGAACCGAGGCTCGGATGGCCTTGAGGTGGTTTTGAATGATTGGACATGGTATTGGTCCACTTATATATGCTGTCGCATGTTTTACATTTCGCCTAGAAACAAGGGAGACTCCGTCCGTTTTCCCTGAAAATTATGCCGGGGTTTTGGTTTGGGTTGTGATTAGATTGAATGATAGAACTCCCGGTCTCTAGAGGGATCAGGGTGTTACATTAAGCCCATTGGGCCTTTTGAATGGGCCATCTCTCTCGGTTGGGAATGTGAACCGTTAAGACAAAAAGGAAGTCTGCCCCCACCATGACAGGTGCGATCATACCAGCACTAATGCACCGGATCCCATTAGAATTCCGAAGTTAAGCGTGCTTAGGCGAGAGTAGTACTAGGATGGGTGACCCCTTGGGAAGTCCTCGTGTTGCACCCCCCTTTTCAATTTTCTTTCCTCCAGTTAGGGTTGCCAAGATACTTTATCCAACACATTTCTATTATCGAATCCCACGGCACCTTGGGCTAGACAACTTCACTTCACGTGGAGGCTGGGCCCGCAAACCGAGGGCGTAGGGCTTGTGACCAGGTCTCCGTCGCACCGGTGCCCATAACTTTTGATATGTAAGGAGTTAGGCGCCGCACAGCATACCGTTGGAAAGCTCTCTGAGAGATCTACGACGGGGGAAGCAAACTTGCTTGTTTTGCCCTTTTTGGAGCACAAAATCGAACGTTTTCATCAGTTTCAGGCCACTTTTCTTATTAAGCTCTGTTTTTCCGTCCCGGATCGTACGTCGTGAGCTGTTAAAAGGATGACAACTTTACTCGTGGGACATTAGAGGGCACTAGAATGCGTCGATATCACGTCTTGCGAGGATGCTCCGTTGTTGAAGCGGATGGGTTGGTGTGAAGCCTATTGGGCCTTCTGAATTGGCCATCTCTCTAGGCTGGGACGTCGAACCGATAACACAAAAAGGAATTTCGCCCCTACCATGACGGGTGCGATCATACCAGCACTAATGCACCGGATCCCATCAGAACTCCGAAGTTAAACGCGCTTGGGCGAGAGTAGTACTAGGATGGGTGACCCCCTGGCAAGTCCTCGTGTTGTATCCCCCTTTTCAATTTTTTTTTCCTCCGGTTAGGGTTGCCAAGATACTTTATCTACCACATTTCTATTATCGAATCCCACGGCACCTTGGGCAAGACAACTTCGCTTCACATGAAGGCTGGGCCCGCAAACCGAGGGCGTAGGGCTTGTGACCAGGTCTCCGTCGCTCCGGTGCCCATAAATTTTGATCCGTAAGGAGTTATGCGGCGCACAGCATACCGTTGGAAAGCTCTCCGAGAGCCCTACGACGGGGGTAGCTAGCTTGCTCGCTATGCCCTTTTTGTAGCACAAAACCGAATGTTTTCATCAGTTTCGGTCCACTTTTCCTATCAAGCTCTGTTTTTCCGTCGCGGATCGTATATCGTGAGTTGTTAAAAGGACGACAACCTTACTCGCGGGACATTAGAGGGCCCTACAATGCGTCGATATCACGTCTTGCGAGGATGTTGCGTTGTTGAAGTGGATGCGTTGTTGTTAAGCCTATTGGGCCTTCTGAATCGGCCATCTCTCTAAGCTGGGATTGTGAACCGTTAACCCAAAAAAGAATTCCTCCCCCACCATGACGGGTGCGATCATACTAGCACTAATGCACCGGATCCTATCAGAACTCCGAAGTTAAACGTGCTTGGGCGAGAGTACTACTAGGATGGGTAACCCCCTGGGGAGTCCTCGTGTTGTACCCCCCTTTTCAATTTTTTTTTCCTTCGGTTAGGGCTGCCAAGATACTTTATCCACCACAATTCTATTCTCGAATTTCACGGTACCTTGGGCAAGACAACTTCGCTTCACGTGGAGGCTGGGCCAGCAAACCGAGGGCGTAGGGCTTGTGTCCAGGTCTCCGTCGCTCCGGTGCCCATAACTTTTGATCTGTAAGGAGTTACGCGGCGCACAGCATACTATTGAAAAGCTATCTGAGAGCTCTACGACGGGGGTAGCCAGCTTGCTCGCTTTGCCCTTTTTATAGCCCAAAATCGAACGTTTTCATCAGTTCTGGGCCACTTTTCTTATTAAGCTCTATTTTTCATTCCTGGATCGTACGTCGTGAGCTGTTAAAAGGACGACAATCATACTCGCGGGACATTACAGGGCCCTACAATGTGTCAATATCACGTCTTGCAAGGATGCTGGGTTGTTGGAGTGGATGGGTTGTTGTTAAGCCCATTGCGCCTTCTGAATGGGCCATCTCTCTAGGCTTGGACTGTGAACCGTTACCACAAAAAGGAATTCTCCCTCCAGCATGATGGGTGCGATCGTACCAGCACTAATGCACCGGATCCCATCAGAACTCAGAAGTTAAGCGTGCTTGGGTGAGAGTAGCACTAGGATGGGTGACCCCCTGGGAAACCCTCGTGTTGCACCCCTCTTTTCAATTTTTTTTCCTCTGGTTAGGGTTGCCAAGATACTTTATCCACCACATTTCTATTGTCGAATCCCACGGCACCTTGGGCAATAAAACATCGCTTCACGTGGTGGCTGGGACCGCAAACCGAGGGCGTAGGGCTTGTGACCAGGTCTCCGTCGCTTCGGTGCCCATAACTTTTGATCCGTAAGTAGTTATACGGCGCACAGCATACCGTTGTAAAGCGCTTTAAGAGCTCTACGACGGGGGTAGCAAGCTTGCTTGCTGTGCCCTTATTGGAGTCCAAAATTGAACGTTTTCATTAGTTTCGGGCCACTTTTCATATTAAGCTCTATTTTTCCTTCTCGGATCGTACGTCGTGAGCTGTTAAAAGGACGAAAACCTTACTCGCGGGACATTAGAGGGACTTACAATGCGTCAATATCACGTCTTGCGAGGATGCTGCGTTGTTGAAGCGGATGGGTTGTTGTTAAGCCCATTGGGCCTTCTGAATGGGCCATCTCTCTAGGCTGGGACTGTGAACCGTTAACACAAGAAGGAATTCCGCCCCCACCATGACATGTGCGATCATACCAGCATTAATGCACCGGATCCCATCAGAACTCCAAATTTAAGCGTGCTTGGGCGAGAGTAGTACTAGGATGGGTGACCCCCTGCGTAGTCCTCGGGTTGCACCCCCCTTTTCAATTTTTTTTCCTCCAGTTATGGTTGCCAAGATACTTTACCCACCACATTTCTATAGTCGAATCCCACGGCATCTTGGGCAAGACAACTTCGCTTCACGTGGAGGCTTGGCTCGCAAACCGAGGGCGTAGGGCTTGTGACCAGGTCTCCGTCGCTCCGGTGCCCATAAATTTTGATCCGTAAGGAGTTACGCGGCGCACAGCATACTGTTGGAAAGCTCTCCGAGAGCTCTATGACGGGGGCAGCAAGCTTGCTTGCTGTGCCCTTATTGGAGTACAAAATCGAATATTTTCATCAGTTTCGGGCCACTTTTCTTATTAAGCTCTATTTTTCCTTCCCGGATCGTACGCCGTGAGCTGTTAAAAGGACAATAACCTTACTCGCGAGACATTAGAGGGACCTACAATGCGTCAATATCACGTCTTGCGAGGATGCTGCGTTGTTGGAGCGGATGGGTTGTGGTTAAGCCCATTGGGCCTTCTGAATAGGCCATCTATCTAGGCTGGGACTGTGAACCGTTAACACAAAAAGGAATTCTACCCCCACCATGACGGGTGCGATCATACCACCAGTAATACACCGGATCCCATCAGAACTCCAAAGTTAAATGTGCTTGGGCTAGAGTAGCACTAGGATGGGTGACCCACTAGGAAGTCCTCGTGTTGCACCATTCTTTTCAATTTTTTTTGCTCCGGTTATGGTTGCCAAGATACTTTATCCACCACATTTCTATTATCGAATCCCACGGCACCTTGGGCAAGACAACTTCGTTTCACGTGGAGGCTGGGCTAGCAAACCGGTGGCGTAGGGCTTGTAACCAGGTCTCTGTCGCTCCGGTGCCCATAACTTTTGATCCGTAAGGAGTTACGTGGCGCACAGCACATCGTTGGAAAGCTCTCCGAGAGCTCTACGACATGGGCCGCAAGCTCGCTTGCTTTACTCTTTTTGGAGTCCAAAATCAAACATTTTCATCAGTTTCAGGCCACTTTTCATATTAAGCTCCATTTTTCCGTCCCGGATCGCAAGTCGTGAGCTGTTAAAAGGACGACAACCTTACTCGCAGGACATTAGAGGGCCCTACAACACGTCAATATCACGTCTTCCAAGGATGCTGCGTTGTTGAAGCGGATAGGTTGTTGTTAAGCCCATTGGGCCTTCTGAATCGGCCATCTCTCCTGGCTGGGACTGTGAACCGTTAACACGAAAAGGAATTCTACCCCTACCATGACGGGTGCGATCATACCAGCACTGATGCACCGGATCCCATCAGAACGCCAAATTTAAGCTTGCTTGGGCGAGAGTAGTACTAGGATGGGTGACCCCCTGCGAAGTCCTCGGGTTGCACCCCCCTTTTCAATTTTTTTTCCTCCGGTTAGGGTTGCCAAGATACTTTACCCACCACATTTCTATTTTTTAATCCCACGGCATCTTGGGCAAGACAACATCGCTTCACGTGGAGGCTGGGCTCACAAACTGAAGACGTAGGGCTTGTGACCACGTCTCCGTCGCTCCGGTGCCCATAAATTTTGATCCGTAAGGAGTTACGCGGCGCACAGTATACCGTTGGAAAGCTCTCTGAGAGCTCTATGACGGGGGCAGCGAGCTTGCTCGCTGTACCCTTTTTTGAGTCCAAAATCGAACGTTTTATTAGTTTCGGGCCACTTTTCCTATTAAGCTTTGTTTTTTGTCCCGGATCGTACGTCGTGAGCTGTTAAAAGGACGACAACCTTGCTCGTGGGAAATTAGAGGGCCCTACAACTCATCGATACCATGTCTTGCGAGGATGCTGCGTTGTTGAAATGGATGGGTTGTTGTTAAGCCAATTGGGCCTTCTGAATGGGCCATCTCTCTAGGCTGGGACTGTGAACCATTAACACAAAAAGGAATTCTGCCCCTACCATGACGAGTGCGATCATACCAGCATTAATGCACCGGATCCAATCAGAAGTCTAAAGTTAAGCGTGCTTGGGCGAGAGTAGTACTAGGATGGGTGACCCCCTGGGAAGTCCTCGTGTTGCACCCCACTTTTCAATTTTTTTTCCTCCGGTTAGGTTTGCCAAGATACTTTATCCACCACATTTCTATTGTTTAATCCCACGGCACCTTGGGCAAAACAACTTCGCTTCATGGGGAGGCTGGGCTCACAAACCGAGGGCGTAGGGCTTGTAACCATGTCTCCGTCCCTCCGGTGCCCATAAAGTTTGATCCGTAAGGAGTTACGTGGCGCACAGCACATCGTTGGAAAGCTCTCCGAGAGCTCTACGACATGGGCCGCAAGCTCGCTTGCTTTACTCTTTTTGGAGTCCAAAATCAAACATTTTCATCAGTTTCAGGCCACTTTTCATATTAAGCTCCATTTTTCCTTCCCGGATCGTTAGAGGGACCTACAATGCGTCGATATCACGTCTTGCGAGGATGCTGCGTTGTTGAAGCGGATGGGTTGTTGTTAAGCCCATTGGGCCTTTTGAATGGGCCATCTCTCTAGGCTGGGACTGTGAACCGTTAACACAAAAAGGAATTCCGCCCCCACCATGATGGGTGCGATCATACCAGCACTGATGCACCGGATCTCATCAGAACGCCAAATTTAAGCTTGCTTGGGCGAGAGTAGTACTAGGATGGGTGACCCCCTGCGAAGTCCTCGGGTTACACCCCCCTTTTCAATTTTTTTTCCTCCGGTTAGGGTTGCCAAGATACTTTACCCACCACATTTCTATTGTTGAATCCCACGGCATCTTGGGAAAGACAACTTCGCTTCACGTGGAGGCTGGGCTCGCAAACTGTGGGCGTAAGGCTTGGGACCAGGTCTCCGTCGCTCCGGTGCCCATAACTTTTGATCCGTAAGGAGTTACGCGGTGCACAGCATACCGTTGGAAAGCTCTTTGAGAGCTCTACGACGGGGGCAGCTAGCTTGCTCGCTGGGCCCATTTTGAGGCCCAAAATCGAACATTTTATTAGTTTCGGGCCACTTTTCCTATTAAGATTTGTTTTTCGTCCCAGATCGTATGTCGTGAGCTGTTAAAAGGACGACAACCTTACTCGCGGGAAATTAGAGGGCCCTACAATGCGTCAATATCTTGTCTCGCGAGGATGCTGGGCTGTTGAAGCGGATGGGTTGTTGTTAAGCCCATTGGGCCTTCTGAATGGGCCATCTCTCTAGGCTGGGACTGTGAACCGTTAACACATAAAGGAATTCCGCCCCCACCATGATGGGTGCGATCATACCAGCACTGATGCACCGGATCCCATCAGAACGCCAAATTTAAGCTTGCTTGGGCGAGAGTAGTACTAGGATGGGTGACCCCCTACGAAGTCCTCGTTTTGCACTCCCCTTTTCAATTTTTTTTTTTCTCCGGTTAGGGTTGCCAAGATACTTTACCACCACATTTGTATTGTCGAATCCCACGGCATCTTGGGCAAGAAAACTTCGCTTCACGTGGAGGCTGGGCTCGTAAACCGAGGGCGTAGGGCTTATGACCAGGTCTCCGTCGCTCCGGTGCCCATAAATTTTGATCCGTAAGGAGTTACGCGGCGCACAGCATACCGTTGGAAAGCTCTCCGAGAGCTCTATGACGGGGGCAGCGAGCTTGCTCGCTGTACCCTTTCTTGAGCCCAAAATCGAACGTTTTATCAGTTTCGAGCCACTTTTCTTCTTTTGCTCTTGTTTTTCGTCCCAGATCGTACGTCGTGAGCTGTTAAAAGGACGACAACTTAATTCGTGGGACATTAGAGGGCCCTACAATACGTCCATATCATGTCTTGTGAGGATGCTGTGTTGTTGAAGCGGATGGGTTGTCGTTAAGCCCATTGGGCCTTTTGAATGGGCCATCTCTCTGGGCTGGGACTGTGAACCGTCAACACATAAAGGAATTCTACCCCTACCATGACTGGTGCGATCATACCAGCATTAATGCACCGGATCCAATCAGAACTCCAAAGTTAAGCGTGCTTGGGCGAGAGTAGTACTAGGATGGGTGACCCCCTGGGAAGTCCTCGTGTTGCACCCCACTTTTCAATTTTTTTTCCTCCGGTTAGGGTTGCCAAGATACTTTATCCACCACATTTCTATTGTTTAATCCCACGGCACCTTGGGCAAGACAACTTCGCTGCAAGTGGTGGCTGGGACCGCAAACCGACGGCGTAGGGCTTGTGACTAGGTCTCCGTCTCTCCGGTGCCCATTACTTTTGATCCGTAAGGAGTTACGCGGCGCACAGCATACCGTTGGAAAGCTCTCCGAGAGCTCTAGGACGGGGGCAGTAAGTTTGCTCGATGTACCCTTTTTGGGGCCCACAATCGAACGTTTTGATCAGTTTCGGGCCCCTTTTGTTATTAAGCTCTATTTTTCTATCCCGGATTGTACGTCTTGACCTATTAAAAGGATGACAACCTAACTCGCGGGACATTAGAGGGCCCTACAATGTGTCGATATCACGTCTTGCGAGGATGCTGCGTTGTTGAAGCGGATGGGTTGTTGTTAAGCCCATTGGGCCTTCTGAATAGGCCATCTCTCTAGGCTGGGACTGTGAACCGTTAACACAAAAAGGAATTCTGCCCCCACCATGACAGGTGCGATCATACCAGCACTAATGCACCGAATCCCATCAGAACTCCGAAGTTAACCGTGCTTGGGCGAGAGTAGTACTAGGATGGTTGACCCCCTCGAAAGTCCTCGTTTTGCACTCCCCTTTTCAATTTTTTTTTTTCTCCGGTTAGGGTTGCCAAGATACTTTACCACCACATTTCTATTGTCGAATCCCACGGCACCTTGGGCAAGACAACTTCGCTTCATGTGGAGGCTGGACCCACAAACAGAGGGCGTAGGGCTTGTAACCATGTCTCCGTCGCTCCGGTGCCCATAAATTTTGATACGCAAGGAGTTACGCGGTGCACAGCGTACCGTTGGAAAGTTCCCCGAGAGCTCTACGACATGGGCACCAAGCTTTCTTGCTTTGCCCTTTTTAGAGCCCAAAATCGAACGTTTTCATCAGTTTCGGGCCACTTTTCTTATTAAGCTCTATTTTTCCTTCCCGGATCGTACGTCATGAGCTGTTAAAAGGACGACAACCAAACTCGTGGGACATTAGAGGGCCCTACAATGCGTCGATATCACGTCTTGCGAGGATGCTGCGTTGTTGAAGTGGATGGGTTGTTGTTACGCCCATTGGGCCTTGTGAATGGGCCATCTCTCTAGGCTGGGACTGTGAACCGTTAACACAAAAAGGAATTCTGCCCCCACCAAGACGGGTACGATCATACCAGCACTAATGCACCGGATCCCATCAGAACTACGAAGTTAAGCGTGCTTGGGCGAGAGTAGTACTAGGATTGGTGACCCCCGAGGAAGTCCTCGTGTTGCACCCCCCTTTTAAATTTTTTTTCCTCCAGTTAGGGTTTTCATGATACTTTGCCTACCACATTTCTATTGTCGAATCCCACGGCACCTTGGGCAAGACAACTTCGCTTCACGTGGAGGCTGGGCCCGCAAACCGAGAGCATAGGGCTTGTGACCAGGTCTCCGTCGCTCTAGTGCCCATAACTTTTGATCCGTAAAGAGTTACATGGCGCACAGCATACTGTTGAAAAGCTCTCCGAGAGCTCTACGACGGGGGCAGCCAGCTTGCTCGCTGTGCCCTTTTTGGAGCCCAAAATCGAACATTTTCATTAGTTTTGGCCCACTTTTCTTATTAAGCTCTGTTTTTCTGTCCCGGATCGTACGTCATAAGCTGTTAAAAGGATGACAACCTTAATTACGGGACATTAGAGGGCCCTACAATGCATCGATATCACGTCTTTCGAGGATACATTGTTGTTGAAGCGGATGGGTTGTTGTTAAGCCCATTGGGCCTTCTTAGTGGGCCTACTCTCTAGGCTGGGATTGTGAACCGTTAACACAAAAAAGAATTCTGACCCCACCATGACAGGTGCGATCATACCAGCACTAATTTACCGGATCCCAAAAGAACTCCGAAGTTAAGCGTGCTTGGGCGAGAGTAGTACTAGGATGGGTGACCCCTTGTGAAGTCCTCGTGTTGCACCCCCCTTTTGAATTTTTTTTCCTCCGGTTAGGGTTGCCAAGATACTTTATCCACCACATTTCTATTGTCGAATCCCACGGCACCTTGGGCAAGACAACTTCGCTTCACGTGGAGGCTGGGCCCGCAAATCGAGGACGTAGGGCTTGTGACTAGGTCTCCGTCGCTCCGGTGCCCATACATTTTGATCCGTAAGGAGTTACACGGCGCACAGTATACCGTTGCAAAGCTCTCCGAGAGCTCTACGACGGGGGCAGCAAGCTTGCTTGCTGTGCCCTTTTTGGGAGCCCAAAATGGAACATTTTCATCAGTTTCGGGCAACTTTTCTTATTAAGCACTATTTTTCCATCCCGGATCGTACGTCGTGAGCTATTAAAAGGATGATAACCCTACTCGCCAGAGATTAGAGGGCCCTACAATGCATCGATATCACGTCTTGTGATGATGCTGCGTTGTTTATGCGGATGGGTTGTTATTAAGCCCATTGGGCCTCCTTAATGGGCCATCTATCTAGGCTGGGACTGTGAACCGTTAACACAAAAAGAAATTCTAAACCCTACCATGACGGGTGCGATCATACCCGCATTAATGCACCGGATCCCATCAGAACTCTGAAGTTAAGCGTGCTTGGACGAGAGTAGTACTAGGATGGGTGACCCCATTGGAAGTCCTCGTGTTGTACCCCCCTTTTCAATTTTTTTTCCTCTAGTTAGGGTTGCCAAGATACTTTATCCACTACATTTCTATTGTCGAATCCCACGGCACCTTGGGCAAGACAACTTCGCTTCACGTGGTGGCTGGGCCCGCAAACCGAGGGCGTAGGGCTTGTGAGTAGGTCTCTGTCGCTCTAGTGCCCATAACTTTTGATCCGTAAGGAGTTACGCGGCGCACAGCATACCGTTGGAAAGCGCTCCTAGAGCTCTACGACGGCGGTAGCAAGCTTGCTGGCATTGCCCTTTTTAGAGCCCAAAATCGAACGTTTTCATCAGTTTCGGGCCACTTTTCTTATTAAGCTCTATTTTTCCTTCCCGGATCGTACGTCATGAGCTGTTAAAAGGACGACAACCATACTCGTGGGACATTAGAGGGCCCTACATTGTGTAGATATCACATCTTGCGAGGATGTTGCGTTGTTGAAGCGGATGGGTTGTTGTTAAGCCTATTGGGCCTTCTAAATGGGCCATCTCTCTAGGCTGGGACTGTGAACAGTTAACACAAAAAGGAATTCTGTCCCCCATCATGACGGGTGCGATCATAACAGCACTAATGCACCGAATCCCATCAGAACTCCGAATTTAAGCGTGCTTGGGCGAGAGGAGCACTAGGATAGGTGACCCCTTCGGAAGTCCTCGTGTTGCACCCCCCTTTTCAATTTTTTTCCCTCCGGTTAGGGTCGCCAAGATACTTTATCCATCACATTTCTACTGTCGAATCCCACGGCACCTTGGGCAAGACGACTTTGCATCACGTGGAGGCTGGGCCCGCAAACCTAGGGCGTAGGGCTTATGACCAAGTCTCCGTCGCTCCGGTGCCCATAACTTTTGATCCGTAAGGAGTTACGTGGCGCACAGCATACCGTTGGAAAGCGCTCCTAGAGCTCTACGACAGAGGATGCAAGCTTGCTTGCTATGCCCTTTTTGGAGCCCAAAATCGAACGTTTTTATCAATTTCCGGCCACTTTTCTTATTAAGCTCTATTTTTCTTTCCCGGATCGTACGTCGTGGGCTGTAAAAAGGATGACAACCTTACTTGCGAGACATTAGAGGGCCCTACAATGCGTCAATATCACGTCTTGCGAGGATGCTGTGTTGTTGAAGCGGATAGGTTGTCGTTAAGCCCATTGGGCCTTCTTAATGGGCTATCTCTCTAGGTTGGGACTGTGAACCGTTAAGACATAAAGGAATTCTCCCCCCACTATGACAGGTGTGATCATACCAGCATTAATGCACCGGATCCCATCAGAACTCCGAAGTTAAGCGTGCTTGGGCGAGGGTAGTACTAGGATGGGTGACCCCCTGGGAAGTCCTCGTGTTGCACCCCCCTTTTCAATTTTTTTTCCTCCGGTTAGGGTAGCCAAGATACTTTATCCCCCACATTTCTATTGTCAAATCCCACGGCACCTTGGCCAAGACAACTTCGCTTCACGTGGAGGCTGGGCTCGCAAACCGAGGGCATAGGGCTTGTGACCAGGTCTCCGTCGCTCCAGTGCTCATAAATTTTGATCTGTAAGGAGTTACGCGGCGCACAGCATACCGTTGGAAAGCTCTCTGGGAGCTCTACGATGTGGGTAGTAAGCTTGCTCGCTGTGCCAATTTTTGGAGCCCAAAATCAAATATTTTCATCAGTTTCGGGCCACTTTTCTTATTTAGCTCTGTATTTCGTCCCAGATCATACGTCGTGAGCTGTTAAAAGGACGACAACCTTACTCGTGGGACATTAGAGGGCCCTACAAAGCGTCGATATCACGTCTTGTGAGGATGTTGCGTTGTTGAAGCAGATGGGTTATCGTTAAGCCCAATAGTGAGGCCCGACCCTGAATAACGTGTATTACCTCGATTTGCGTGCCATAGACCAAGAATGATATGACTGACCTTGGATTATGTGCCCTATCTTAGTTTTCGTGCATACTTCGTCATACATGCCTTAACCTAGAATTGTGTACCCTAATCCTCGATATACGTGTGATACCTAGATAAACGTGCCATGACCTTAATTTACATGCAAGACCTCAATTTGCGTGTGTCTCTTCATTTCGTGTGCATTAACCTTGAACTACGTGCCTTAACCTAGGTTTAAGAGGCGTACCTTAATTTATGTGCATTGCATTGGATTACGTGTCGTGCATTGGTCTACGTGCATTGACCTAGGGTTGCGTGCGTTAGCATTAGAATCTGTGCATTAGACTTGAAGTACGTGCCTTAGTCTAGAAGTTCGTGTCTTACCTCGTAGTTCGTGTTTACCTCGTGTTTCGTGCCCCGTATTGATTTCGGTGCGTGCCTCGTAGTGCGTACCCTAGACCTAGGAATCCGTGCCACCACGTTAATCAAGAAAGCATCCGACACAAAGCACTAAACTATAAAATAATCCTAATTCAAATCTCTACAAAATACACTAACAATAAACAATTCAATCTACACAAACACCTAAACATTCTTTATTCTTTATTCTCACCCAAAACCAATGCACCTCAAATTTCACCCTTATTACAATCCATAATATATTAAATAGAGTCTGAAATTTCAGCAATTTGCAAGCCCTTGGCTGACCACTAAGTGCATTTAGTCTAGCATTGCATAATTTATTCATAATCCTAGACAAACTATGACAAAACACTTACACAATGCATAAAAAATTGCTCAATTCTCCTCAAATCTCCACCATTTTCGACCAGCCCTTGCATGCCCATGCTAAACATTTTAAATTCCACCTTGAAGACAAAAAAATCTGATTCACCAAGCTCAAGGCTGAACATGCTCATCAAAAATTGCAAAAGGCTTTATTCCTTGTCATATTTTTTGTCACATTCTCTCATTTCCTTCAACTTCTCTCACTTCTCTCTCATTTCCTCTCTCCATTTCGGTTCTTGGCTGAGTTCTCTATCTCCTTGGCTTGTCTTCTTCAAAACTTAGCTAAGCCAAGTCAAGAAATCATCAAGAAAGTCGAGCAAACAAGCTAGAGTTCGAAAATCACTCATGCATGTGCATTGAAGCTTCATTTTCGGCCTAGGTGAGTTACTAAGCTTCCATTTCTTTTCTTCAAGTTCTAACTACATGCATGCACTAAGAGATTGATCATTAAGCTAGGAAAAATAGAGAAAATCTAGTTGGAATCTCGGCTAAGCAAGAAGAAGAAGAGATTTGAAGCTTCAACAAGTTTTTGTGCATCTTTGTGGTTGATTGCTAAGGTGAGGGTTAAAACCTTTTGAAAACTCTTCAAAAATTCACATGCATGCTCATAAATGTGTGTATTTGCTTCTGTAATTGAGCTATATGGTCTTTCATAAGCTTAAACAACCATGCATGGGAAGATCTTGGCTTGAAAATGATGCTAGGTGAAGTCGAAATGGATGACAGCTCTCTGACCAGTCTGTTCGAGGTATGTTTAGCCAATAAAATGATGTTGAAAATGCTTGAAAATTTGTGGGTGACTAGTTTGGACAGTTTTGAACATTTTTCCCAGAAATAGGCTGAAGCTAATTTTGACTCTAAGGTCCTAAAAATGGCAAATCATTAAAATGTGACCAAATCTGGAAATATGAATCAGGTTTTGGCAGATGCACTGACCTTGTGGAACGAACCATCTTTGACTTAGTAAATGTTGTCCAAAATGCGTGAAATTTGGTGTGCTGATAGATTTTTCAGTTCTGGACAGTTTTTTCAGAAATGGACCAAAGCTAAAACTGACTCTAAAGACCTCAAAAACGTCAATTTCTGAAAAGTGTACAAATCTGGACAGTTTTGTGCTATCTCACTGGTTCGGCTATAAGTAATGATTCTGAACTCCAAATGATGCAAGGTTTGTTTCTGGTTTTAGTTAACTTCTTAAGCTTTAATTTGAAATCTTATTTACTGAATTTGGAGATTGTTTGATTATCCTATTGATTGTGAGAAAACAGCCTATTGCAGTAAAGGTTTTATTTAGCCATATGCTTGGAAAATTGTTGTGACCTCTCTTGTGACACTAATTGTGTGGAAATGTGGTGTTGGGATGTTATGTGGACTGTTGTGAGCACTTGAGGATGTTGAATTAAATGATGCAAGACTTGATAATGATCTCGAGTGGACTTAGGGTTTTAATCACTTGATTAAGCATGAAATGGGAACCCTAATGACTCGATAGTCTTAATAGGTGTTGATCAATTGGATATTGTGTTGGAATCATATGCTTAGTGGGCTGCCCGTAAATGTTTTATAACTTCAAAAGTGATCTTGACCATTGCATGTTGACAAATAAGCTTTTCTTGCATCCGAACCCATGTTGATATCATTGCACGTTGAATAATCTTATCGCTTGATTGCGTGGACCTCTTAATGAGTTATATAGCCTGTTTTACATGTGTTACATGGCTGCCCGTTTGATGATCATATGACTCTATATGCCTTTCAAGTGAAATTACTTGTCTTATCGTGCCTTGTTTGACTACTTGACAACGTGCGATCTTATAACTGTTCGGAGGCAACCTACTTTGTTGTCCTCCTAATGTGATATGTTAAATGTTATAAATGTGCATTGCATACAAGGTTGCAACCTTTCGTGTGGCATGGTAGCGTTTCACGTCCGCCAGGCGGCATCGGGCTTGCCGGTGTTACCGTGACTACCATGATCCAATTCCCTCTCTCGCTTGGTATTCACCCTTGGAGAGTTGGGTCGTAGGATTTCGGGGTACATCCGGAGTACACCCACCTGGCGTGTTTTAGGGATGAATTAAAGTCGGCCGCAACTCCTGTTACTTGACTTGATCTGAGAGCAAAAGCTCACCGTATCCTTTTTATTATGTGTGTAAGTACTCCTACTTGGTTCCTAGAGAACCTCGGGGAGGAAAGATCCGTATTCCTATTCTGTACTTGTATTTCTGTACTTGTATTTCTATTACATTCATGTGTGAGAAAGGGAATTTCATAAGTATAACCAGAAAATGAGTTTCAAAACTTATTTCTCGTTCCCCCTCGCTGAGTTCATAAGGACTCACCCTCTTTTATCATCTCAGGTGAAGAAGAACAGGTACAAGAACCCGATGACGGTGTGCCTAATGATGAACCCCTGGAGTGAATGCCTGTCATTGCTTATTTTGCTTGATTGTGACTACTTGTGAACTTTTGCTACTAGAAAACTATTTCCCTTACGTTATCTGTCGTTTGTGATGTAATAGACCCCCGTTGTAATTTGGGGTCTAATTTTGGTTTGTACTTATATTAAGTAGACTGATACTAGACATACTATGATCGTTTTTGCTTTTATTATCACTAGTATCTATCATAGGTTATGATGCTTAGCTAAGGAATAGGCAATTGAACTTATCCAATCTCAATAGGTACTCGCTAATAAGCTAAGATCAACAGGTACATTTTGAAACGAGGATAAATGGACAAACGAGACATAGTATCATGCTATGTTATAAATCAAACGGGACGTCGAAATAACCAATAAGCAATTCAATTGATGATAAAATAGTAAACTCTAGTCGGGAATGAACTTGAATTGAAAGTCTGAGGCTGTTAGAAAATTTAGGTCAAAACAAAGAGCCCAATTACAGCTGTTATCCTTTCGGATTTCCAGAAAATTTTGGAGTCTAGAATAAAACGTTAAGTGTTAAACCTCCTAGAAAGATTAAGAATGTGAAAGGACTTGAATGTTTAGATCATACCCTAGTCTAACCTTTATAGGTCGGGTTGGGGCGTGACACATTGGGCCTTCTGAATGGGCTATCTCTCTAGGCTGGGACTGTGAACCGTTAACACTAAAAGGAATTATGCCCCCACCATGACGGGTACGATCATACCAGCACTAATGCACCGGATCCTATCAGAACTCCGAAGTTAAGCGTGCTTGGGCGAGAGTAGCACTAGGATGGGTGACCCCCTGGGAAGTCCTCGTGTTGCACCCTCCTTTTCAATTTTTTTTACTCCGGTTAGGGTTGCCAAGATAAATTATCCACCACATTTCTATTATCGAATCCCAGGGCACCTTGGGCAAGACAACTTCGCTTCACGTGGAGGCTGGGCCCGCAAACTTAGGGCGTAGGGCTTGTGACCAGGTCTCCGTCGCTCCGGTGCCCATAACTTTTGATCCGTAAGGAGTTACGAGGCGCACAGCATACCGTTGAAAAGCTCTCAGAGAGCTCTACGATGGGGGCAGCCAGCTTGCTCGCTGTGCCCTTTTTGGAGCCCAAAATCGAACGTTTTAATCAGTTTCGGGCCACTTTTCTTATTAAGCTCTATTTTTCAGTCCCGGATCGTACATCGTGAGCTGTTAAAAGGACTACAACCTTACTCGCGGGACATTAGAAGGTCCTACAATGCGTTGATATCACGTCTTGCGAGGATGCTGCGTTGTTGAAGCCGATGGGTTGTTGTTAAGCCCATTGGGCCTTCTGAATGGGCCATCTCTCTAGGCTGGGATTGTGAACCGCTAACACAAAAATGAATTCTACCCCCACCATGACGGGTGCGATCATACCAGCACTAATGCACCGGATCCCATCAGAACTTCGAAGTTAAGCGTGCTTGGGCGAGAGTAGTACTAGGATGGGTGACCCCTTGGGAAGTCCTCGTGTTGCACCCCCCTTTTCAATTTTTTTTCCTCCGGTTAGGGTTGCCAAGATACTTTATCCACCACATTTCTATTGTCGAATCCCATGGCACCTTGGGCAAGACAACTTCGCTTCATAAGGAGGCTGGGCCCACAAACTGAGGGCGTAGGGCTTGTAACCATGTCTCCGTCGCTCCGGTGCCCATAAATTTTGATACGCAAGGAGTTACGCGGTGCACAGCGTACCGTTGGAAAGTTCCCCGAGAGCTCTACGACATGGGCACCAAGCTTTCTTGCTTTGCCCTTTTTAGAGCCCAAAATCGAACGTTTTCATCAGTTTCGGGCCACTTTTCTTATTAAGCTCTATTTTTCCTTCCCGGATCGTACGTCATGAGCTGTTAAAAGGACGACAACCAAACTCGTGGGACATTAGAGGGCCCTACAATGCGTCGATATCACGTCTTGCGAGGATGCTGCGTTGTTGAAGTGGATGGGTTGTTGTTACGCCCATTGGGCCTTGTGAATGGGCCATCTCTCTAGGCTGGGACTGTGAACCGTTAACACAAAAAGGAATTCTGCCCCCACCAAGACGGGTACGATCATACCAGCACTAATGCACCGGATCCCATCAGAACTACGAAGTTAAGCGTGCTTGGGCGAGAGTAGTACTAGGATTGGTGACCCCCGAGGAAGTCCTCGTGTTGCACCCCCCTTTTAAATTTTTTTTCCTCCAGTTAGGGTTTTCATGATACTTTGCCTACCACATTTCTATTGTCGAATCCCACGGCACCTTGGGCAAGACAACTTCGCTTCACGTGGAGGCTGGGCCCGCAAACCGAGAGCATAGGGCTTGTGACCAGGTCTCCGTCGCTCTAGTGCCCATAACTTTTGATCCGTAAAGAGTTACATGGCGCACAGCATACTGTTGAAAAGCTCTCCGAGAGCTCTACGACGGGGGCAGCCAGCTTGCTCGCTGTGCCCTTTTTGGAGCCCAAAATCGAACATTTTCATTAGTTTTGGCCCACTTTTCTTATTAAGCTCTGTTTTTCTGTCCCGGATCGTACGTCATAAGCTGTTAAAAGGATGACAACCTTAATTACGGGACATTAGAGGGCCCTACAATGCATCGATATCACGTCTTTCGAGGATACGTTGTTGTTGAAGCGGATGGGTTGTTGTTAAGCCCATTGGGCCTTCTTAGTGGGCCTACTCTCTAGGCTAGGATTGTGAACCGTTAACACAAAAAAGAATTCTGACCCCACCATGACAGGTGCGATCATACCAGTACTAATTCAACGGATCCCATCAGAACTCCGAAGTTAAGCGTGCTTCGGCGAGAGTAGTACTAGGATGGGTGACCCCCTGGGAAGTCCACGTGTTGCACCGCCCTTTTCAATTTTTTTTCCTTCGGTTAGGGTTGCCAAGATACTTTATCCACCATATTTCTATTGTCGAATCCCACGGCACCTTGGGCAAGACAACTTCGCTTCACGTGGAGGCTGGGCCCGCACACCGATGGCGTAGGGCTTGTGACCTGGTCTCCGTCGCTCCGGTGCCCATAACTTTTGATCCGTAAGGAGTTAAGCGGCGCACATCATACCGTTGCAAAGCTCTCCGAGAGCTCTACGACGGGGGCAGCAAGCTTGCTTGCTGTGCCCTTTTTGGGAGCCCAAAATGGAACATTTTCATCAGTTTCGGGCAACTTTTCTTATTAAGCACTATTTTTCCATCCCGGATCGTACGTCGTGAGCTATTAAAAGGATGATAACCATACTCACTGGACATTAGAGGGCCCTTCAATGCGTCGATATCACGTCTTACGAGGATGCTACGTTGTTGAAGCGGATGGGTTGTTGTTAAGCCCATTGGGCCTTCTGAATCAGCCATCTCTCTAGCCTGGGACTGTGAACCGATAACACAAAAAGGAAGTCAACCCCTACCATGACGGGTGCGATCATACCCTCATTAATGCACCGGCTCCCATCAGAACTCCGAAGTTAAGCGTGCTTGGGCGAGAGTAGTACTAGGATGGGTGACCCCATTGGAAGTCCTCGTGTTGTACCCCCCTTTTCAATTTTTTTTCCTCTAGTTAGGGTTGCCAAGATACTTTATCCACTACATTTCTATTGTCGAATCCCACGGCACCTTGGGCAAGACAACTTCGCTTCACGTGGAGGCTGGGCCCGCAAACCGAGGGCGTAGGGCTTGTGAGCAGGTCTCCGTCGCTCTAGTGTCCATAACTTTTGATCCGTAAGGAGTTACGCGGCGCACAGCATACCGGTGGAAACCGCTCCTAGAGCTCTACGACGGCGGTAGCAAGCTTGCTGGCATTGCCCTTTTTAGAGCCCAAAATCGAACGTTTTCATCAGTTTCGGGCCACTTTTCTTATTAAGCTCTATTTTTCCTTCCCGGATCGTACGTCATGAGCTGTTAAAAGGACGACAACCATACTCGTGGGACATTAAAGGGCCCTACAATGCGTCGATATCACATCTTGCGAGGATGTTGCGTTGTTGAAGTGGATGGGTTGTTGTTAAGCCCATTGGGCCTTCTGAATGGGCCATCTCTCTAGGCTGGGACTGTGAACAGTTAACACAAAAAGGAATTCTGTCCCCCATCAAGACGGGTGCGATCATAACAGCACTAATGCACCGGATCCCATCAGAACTCCGAATTTAAGCGTGCTTGGGCGAGAGTAGCACTAGGATAGGTGACCCCTTCGGAAGTCCTCGTGTTGCACCCCCCTTTTCAATTTTTTTCCCTCCGGTTAGGGTCGCCAAGATACTTTATCCATCACATTTCTACTGTCGAATCCCACGGCACCTTGGGCAAGACGACTTTGCATCACGTGGAGGCTGGGCCCGCAAACCTAGGGCGTAGGGCTTATGACCAAGTCTCCGTCGCTCCGGTGCCCATAACTTTTGATCCTTAAGGAGTTACGTGGCGCACAGCATACCGTTGGAAAGCGCTCCTAGAGCTCTACGACAGAGGATGCAAGCTTGCTTGCTATGCCCTTTTTGGAGCCCAAAATCGAACGTTTTTATCAATTTCCGGCCACTTTTCTTATTAAGCTCTATTTTTCTTTCCCGGATCGTACGTCGTGAGCTGTAAAAAGGACGACAACCTTACTCGCGGGACATTAGAGGGCCCTACAATGCGTCAATATCACGTCTTGCGAGGCTGCTGTGTTGTTGAAGCGGATGGGTTGTTGTTAAGCCCAATGGCCTTCTGAATGGGCCATATCTCTAGGCTGGAACTGTGAACCGTTAACCCAAAACGGAATTCTGCCCCCACTATGCCAGGTGCGTTCATACCAGCATTAATGCACCGGATCCCATCAGAACTCCGAAGTTAAGCGTGCTTGGGCGAGGGTAGTACTAGGATGGGTGACCCCCTGGGAAGTCCTCGTGTTGCACCCCCCTTTTCAATTTTTTTTCCTCCGGTTAGGGTAGCCAAGATACTTTATCCCCCACATTTCTATTGTCAAATCCCACGGCACCTTGGCCAAGACAACTTCGCTTCACGTGGAGGCTGGGCTCGCAAACCGAGGGCATAGGGCTTGTGACCAGGTCTCCGTCGCTCCAGTGCTCATAAATTTTGATCTGTAAGGAGTTACGCGGCGCACAGCATACCGTTGGAAAGCTCTCTGGGAGCTCTACGATGTGGGTAGTAAGCTTGCTTGCTGTGCCCTTTTTGGAGCCCAAAATCAAACGTTTTCATTAGTTTCGGGCCACTTTTCTTATTAAGCTTGTTTTTCCATCCGGGATCATACGTCGTGAGCTGTTAAAAGGACGACAACCTTACTCGCGGGACATTAGAGGGCCCTAGAATGCGTCGATATCACGTCTTGCGAGGATGTAGCGTTGTTAAAGCTGATGGGTTGTTGTTAAGCCCAATAGTGAAGCCCGACCCTGAATAACGTGTATTACCTCGATTTGCGTTCCATAGACCAAGAATGATATGACTGACCTTGGATTATGTGCCCTGTCTTAGTTTTCGTGCATACTTCGTCATACGGGCCTTAACCTAGAATTGTGTGCCCTAATCCTCGATATACGTGAGATACCTAGATAAACGTGCTATGACCTTAATTTACATGCAAGACCTCAATTTGCGTGTGTCTCTTCATTTCGTGTACATTAACCTTGAACTACGTGCCTTAACCTAGGTTTAAGAGGCATACCTTAATTTACGTGCATTGCATTGGATTCCGTGTCGTGCATTGGTCTACGTGCCTTGACCTAGGGTTGCGTGTGTTAGCATTAGAATCTGTGCATTAGACTTGAAGTACGTGCCTTAGTCTAGAAGTTCGTGTCTTACCTCGTAGTTCGTGTTTACCTCGTGTTTCGTGCCCCGTATTGATTTCGGTGCGTGCCTCGTAGTGCGTACCCTAGACCTAGGAATCCATGCCACCACATTAATCAAGAAAGCATCCTACACAAAGCACTAAACTATAAAATAATCCTAATTCAAATCTCTACAAAATACACTAACAATAAACAATTCAATCTACACAAACACCTAAACATTCTTTATTCTTTATTCTCACCCAAAACCAATGCACCTCAAATTTCACCCTTATTATAATCCATAATATATTAAATAGAGTCTGAAATTTCAGCAATTTGCAAGCCCTTGGCTGACCACTAAGTGCATTTAGTCTAGCATTGAATAATTTATTCATAATCCTAGACAAACTATGACAAAACACTTACACAATGCATAAAAAATTGCTCAATTCTCCTCAAATCTCCACCATTTTCGACCAGCCCTTGCATGCCCATGCTAAACATTTTAAATTCCACCTTGAAGACAAAAAAATCTGATTCCCCAAGCTCAAGGCTGATCATGCTCATCAAAAATTGCAAAAGGCTTTATTCCTTGTCATATTTTTTGTCACATTCTCTCATTTCTTTCAACTTCTCTCACTTCTCTCTCATTTCCTCTCTCCATTTCGGTTCTTGGCTGAGTTCTCTATCTCCTTGGCTTGTCTTCTTCAAAACTTAGCTAAGCCAAGTCAAGAAATCATCAAGAAAGTCGAGCAAACAAGCTAGAGTTCGAAAATCACTCATGCATGTGCATTGAAGCTTCATTTTCGGCCTAGGTGAGTTACTAAGCTTCCATTTCTTTTCTTCAAGTTCTAACTACATGCATGCACTAAGAGATTGATCATTAAGCTAGGAAAAATAGAGAAAATCTAGTTGGAATCTCGGCTAAGCAAGAAGAAGAAGAGATTTGAAGCTTCAACAAGTTTTTGTGCATCTTTGTGGTTGATTGCTAAGGTGAGGGTTAAAACCTTTTGAAAACTCTTCAAAATTTCACATGCATGCTCATAAATGTGTGTATTTGCTTCTGCACTTGAGATATATGGTCGTTCATAAGCTTAAATAACCATGCATGGGAAGATCTTGGCTTGAAAATGATGCTAGGTGAAGTCGAAATGGATGACAGCTCTCTGACCAGTCTGTTCGAGGTAAGTTTAGCTAAGAAAATGATGTTGAAAATGCTTGAAAATTGGTGGGAGACTAGTTTGGACAGTTTTGAACATTTTTCCCAGAAATAGGCCGAAGCTAATTTTGACTCTAAGGTCCTCAAAATGGCAAATCATTAAAATGTGACCAAATCTGGAAATCTGGAAAAATGAATCAGGTTTTGGCAGATGCACTTACCTTGTGGAACGAACCATCTTTGACTTAGTAAATGTTGTCCAAAATGCGTGAAATTTGGTGTGCTGATAGATTTTTCAGTTCTGGACAGTTTTTTCAGAAATGGACCAAAGCTAAAACTGACTCTAAAGACCTCAAAAACGTCAATTTCTGAAAAGTGTACAAATCTGGACAGTTTTGTGCTACCTCACTGTTTCGGCTATAACTAATGATTCTGAACTCCAAGTGATGCAAGGTTTGTTTCTGATTTTAGTTAACTTCTTAAGCTTTAATTTGAAATCTTATTTACTGAATTTGGAGATTGTTTGATTATCCTATTGATTGTGAGAAAACAGCCTATTGCAGTAAAGGTTTTATTTAGCCATATGCTTGGAAAATTGTTGTGACCTCTCTTGTGACACTAATTGTGTGGAAATGTGGTGTTGGGATGTTATGTGGACTGTTGTGAGCACTTGAGGATGTTGAATTAAATGATGCAAGACTTGATAATGATCTCGAGTGGACTTAGGGTTTTAATCACTTGATTAAGCATGAAATGGGAACCCTAATGACTCGATAGTCTTAATAGGTGTTGATCAATTGGATATTGTGTTGGAATCATATGCTTAGTGGGCTGCCCGTAAATGTTTTATAACTTCAAAAGTGATCTTGACCATTGCATGTTGACAAATAAGCTTTTCTTGCATCCGAACCCATGTTGATATCATTGCACGTTGAATAATCTTATCGCTTGATTGCGTGGACCTCTTAATGAGTTATATAGCCTGTTTTACATGTGTTACATGGCTGCCCGTTTGATGATCATATGACTCTATATGCCTTTCAAGTGAAATTACTTGTCTTATCGTGCCTTGTTTGACTACTTGACAACGTGCGATCTTATAACTGTTCGGAGGCAACCTACTTTGTTGTCCTCCTAATGTGATATGTTAAATGTTATAAATGTGCATTGCATACAAGGTTGCAACCTTTCGTGTGGCATGGTAGCGTTTCACGTCCGCCAGGCGGCATCGGGCTTGCCGGTGTTACCGTGACTACCATGATCCAATTCCCTCTCTCGCTTGGTATTCACCCTTGGAGAGTTGGGTCGTAGGATTTCGGGATACATCCGGAGTACACCCACCTGGCGTGTTTTAGGGATGAATTAAAGTCGGCCGCAACTCCTGTTACTTGACTTGATCTGAGAGCAAAAGCTCACCGTATCCTTTTTATTATGTGTGTAAGTACTCCTACTTGGTTCCTAGAGAACCTCGGGGAGGAAAGATCCGTATTCCTATTCTGTACTTGTATTTCTGTACTTGTATTTCTATTACATTCATGTGTGAGAAAGGGAATTTCATAAGTATAACTAGAAAATGAGTTTCAAAACTTATTTCTCGTTCCCCCTCGCTGAGTTCATAAGGACTCACCCTCTTTTATCATCTCAGGTGAAGAAGAACAGGTACAAGAACCCGAGGACGGTGTGCCTAATGATGAACCCTTGGAGTGAATGCCTGTCATTGCTTATTTTGCTTGATTGTGACTACTTGTGAACTTTTGCTACTAGAAAACTATTTCCCTTACGTTATCTGTCGTTTGTGATGTAATAGACCCCCGTTGTAATTTGGGGTCTAATTTTGGTTTGTACTTATATTAAGTAGACTGATACTAGACATACTATGATCGTTTTTGCTTTTATTATCACTAGTATCTATCATAGGTTATGATGCTTAGCTAAGGAATAGGCAATTGAACTTATCCAATCTCAATAGGTACTCGCTAATAAGCTAAGATCAACAGGTACATTTTGAAACGAGGATAAATGGACAAACGAGACATAGTATCATGCTATGTTATAAATCAAACGGGACGTCGAAATAACCAATAAGCAATTCAATTGATGATAAAATAGTAAACTCTAGTCGGGAATGAACTTGAATTGAAAGTCTGAGGCTGTTAGAAAATTTAGGTCAAAACAAAGAGCCCAATTACAGCTGTTATCCTTTCGGATTTCCAGAAAATTTTGGAGTCTAGAATAAAACGTTAAGTGTTAAACCTCCTAGAAAGATTAAGAATGTGAAAGGACTTGAATGTTTAGATCATACCCTAGTCTAACCTTTATAGGTCGGGTTGGGGCGTGACACATTGGGCCTTCTGAATGGGCTATCTCTCTAGGCTGGGACTGTGAACCGTTAACACTAAAAGGAATTCTCCCCCACCATTACGGGTACGATCATACCAGCACTAATGCACCGGATCCTATCAGAACTCCGAAGTTAAGCGTGCTTGGGCGACAGTAGTACAAGAATGGGTGACACCCTGGGAAGTCCTCGTGTTGCAACCCCCTTTTCAATTTTATTTCCTCCGGTTAGGGTTGCCAAGATACTTTATCCACCACATTTCTATTGTCGAATCCCACTGCACCTTGGGCAAGACACCTTCGCTTCACATGGAGGCTGGGCCCGCAAACCGAGGGCGTAGGGCTTGTGACCAGGTATCCGTCGCTCCGGTACCCATAACTTTTGATCCATATGGAGTTACGTGGCGCACAGCATACCGTTGGAAAGCTTTCCGAGAGCTCTACGACGTAGGCAGCAATCCTGCTTGGTTGCGCCTCTTTTCGCTGACCAAAATCGAACGTTTTCATCAGTTTTGGACCACATTTCTTCTTTAGCTCTGTTTTTTCGTCCCGGATCATACGTCGTGAGCTGTTGAAAGGACAACAACCTTACTCGCGGGACATTAGAAGGTCATACAATGCATCGATATCACGTCTTGCGAGGATATTGCGTTGTTGAAGCATATGGGTGGTTGTTATGCCCATTGGGCCTTCTGAATGGGCCATCTTTCTAGGCTTGGACTGTGAACCGTTAACACAAAAAGGAATTCTACCCCCAACATGATGGGTGCGATCATAACAGTACTAATGCACCAGACCCCATCAGAACTCCGAAGTTAAGCGTGCTTGGGCGAGAGTAGTACTAGGATGGGTGACCCCTTGGGAAGTCCTCGTGTTGCACCCCCCTTTTCAATTTTTCTTCCTCCGGTTAGGGTTGCCAAGATACTTTATCCACCCCATTTCTATTGTCGAATCCCACGGCACCTTGGGCAAGACAACTTCGCTTCACGTGGGGGCTGCGCCCGCAAACCGAGGGCGTAGGGCTTGTGACCAGGTCACCGTCGCTCCGGTGCCCATAACTTTTCATCCGCAAGGAGTTACGCGGCGCACAACATACCGTTGGAAAGTTCCCCGAGAGCTCTACGACATGGGCACCAAGCTTTCTTGCTTTGCCCTTTTTAGAGCCCAAAATCGAACGTTTTCATCAGTTTCGGGCCACTTTTCTTATTAAGCTCTATTTTTCCTTCCCGGATCGTACGTCATGAGCTGTTAAAAGGACGACAACCAAACTCGTGGGACATTAGAGGGCCCTACAATGCGTCGATATCACGTCTTGCGAGGATGCTGCGTTGTTGAAGTGGATGGGTTGTTGTTACGCCCATTGGGCCTTGTGAATGGGCCATCTCTCTAGGCTGGGACTGTGAACCGTTAACACAAAAAGGAATTCTGCCCCCACCAAGACGGGTACGATCATACCAGCACTAATGCACCGGATCCCATCAGAACTACGAAGTTAAGCGTGCTTGGGCGAGAGTAGTACTAGGATTGGTGACCCCCGAGGAAGTCCTCGTGTTGCACCCCCCTTTTAAATTTTTTTTCCTCCAGTTAGGGTTTTCATGATACTTTGCCTACCACATTTCTATTGTCGAATCCCACGGCACCTTGGGCAAGACAACTTCGCTTCACGTGGAGGCTGGGCTTGCAAATCGAGGGCATAAGGCTTGTGACCAGGTCTCCGTCGCTCTAGTGCCCATAACTTTTGATCCGTAAAGAGTAACACGGTACACAGCATACTGTTGGAAAGCTCTCCGATAGCTCTACGATGGGGGCAGCAAGCTTGCTTGCTTTGCCCTTTTTGGAGCCCAAAATCGAACGTTTTCATCAGTTTCGGGCCACTTTTTTTATTAAGCTCTGTTTTTCCGTCCCGGATCGTACGTCATAAGCTGTTAAAAGGATGACAACCTTAATTACGGGACATTAGAGGGCCCTACAATGCATCGATATCACGTCTTTCGAGGATACGTTGTTGTTGAAGCGGATGGGTTGTTGTTAAGCCCATTGGGCCTTCTTAGTGGGCCTACTCTCTAGGCTAGGATTGTGAACCGTTAACACAAAAAAGAATTCTGACCCCACCATGACAGGTGCGATCATACCAGCACTAATGCACCGGATCCCATAAGAACTCCGAAGTTAAGCGTGCTTGGGCGAGAGTAGTACTAGGATTGGTGACCCCTTGGGAAGTCCTCGTGTTGCACCCCCCTTTTCAATTTTTTTCCTCAGGTTAGGGTTGCCAAGATACTTTATCCACCACATTTCTATTGTCGAATCCCACGGCACCTTGGGCAAGACAACTTCTCTTCACGTGGAGGCTGGGCCAGCAAACTGAGGGCGTAGGGCTTGTGACCAGGTCTCCGTCGCTGCAGTGCCCATACATTTTGATCCGTAAGGAGTTACACGGCGCACAGCATACCGTTACAAAGCTCTCCAAGAGCTCTACGACGGGGGCAGCAAGCTTGCTTGCTGTGCCCTTTTTGGGAGCCCAAAATGGAACATTTTCATCAGTTTCGGGCAACTTTTCTTATTAAGCACTATTTTTCCATCCCGGATCGTACGTCGTGAGCTGTTAATAGGACGACAACCTTACTCGTGGGACATTAGAGGGCCCTTCAATGCGTCGATATCACGTCTTACGAGGATGCTGCGTTGTTGAAGCGGATGGGTTGTTGTTAAGCCCATTGGGCCTTCTGAATCAGCCATCTCTCTAGCCTGGGACTGTGAACCGATAACACAAAAAGGAATTCTACCCTAACCATGACGGGTGTGATCATACCAGCACTAATGCACCGGATCCCATCAGAACTCTGAAGTTAAGCATGCTAGGGCGAGAATAGTACTAGGATGGGTGACCCCCTGGGAAGTCCGCGTGTTGCACCTCCCTTTTCAATTTTTTTTCCTCTAGTTAGGGTTGCCAAGATACTTTATCCACTACATTTCTATTGTCGAATCCTACGGCACCTTGGGCAAGACAACTTCGCTTCACGTGGTGGCTGGGCCCGCAAACCGAGGGCGTAGGGCTTGTGAGTAGGTCTCTGTCGCTCTAGTGCCCATAACTTTTGATCCGTAAGGAGTTACGCGGCGCACAGCATACCGTTGGAAAGCGCTCCTAGAGCTCTACGACGGCGGTAGCAAGCTTGCTGGCATTGCCCTTTTTAGAGCCCAAAATCGAACGTTTTCATCAGTTTCGGGCCACTTTTCTTATTAAGCTCTATTTTTCCTTCCTGGATCGTACGTCATGAGCTGTTAAAAGGACGACAACCATACTCGTGGGACATTAGAGGGCCCTACATTGTGTAGATATCACATCTTGCGAGGATGTTGCGTTGTTGAAGCGGATGGGTTGTTGTTAAGCCTATTGGGCCTTCTAAATGGGCCATCTCTCTAGGCTGGGACTGTGAACAGTTAACACAAAAAGGAATTCTGTCCCCCATCATGACGGGTGCGATCATAACAGCACTAATGCACCGAATCCCATCAGAACTCCGAATTTAAGCGTGCTTGGGCGAGAGGAGCACTAGGATAGGTGACCCCTTCGGAAGTCCTCGTGTTGCACCCCCCTTTTCAATTTTTTTCCCTCCGGTTAGGGTCGCCAAGATACTTTATCCATCACATTTCTACTGTCGAATCCCACGGCACCTTGGGCAAGACGACTTTGCATCACGTGGAGGCTGGGCCCGCAAACCTAGGGCGTAGGGCTTATGACCAAGTCTCCGTCGCTCCGGTGCCCATAACTTTTGATCCTTAAGGAGTTACGTGGCGCACAGCATACCGTTGGAAAGCGCTCCTAGAGCTCTACGACAGAGGATGCAAGCTTGCTTGCTATGCCCTTTTTGGAGCCCAAAATCGAACGTTTTTATCAATTTCCGGCCACTTTTCTTATTAACGTCTGTTTTTTCGTCCCAGATCGTATGTCATGAGCTGTAAAAAGGACGACAACCTTACTCGCGGGACATTAGAGGGCCCTACAATGCGTCGATATCACGTCTTGCGAGGATGCTGTGTTGTTGAAACGGAGGGGGTGGTGGTAAGTCCAATGGGCTTTCTGAATGGGCCATCTCTCTAGGCTGGGACTGTGAACCGTTAACACAAAAAGGAATTCTGCCCCCACTATGACAGGTGCGTTCATACCAGCATTAATGCACCGGATCCCATCAGAACTCCGAAGTTAAGCGTGCTTGGGCGAGGGTAGTACTAGGATGGGTGACCCCCTGGGAAGTCCTCGTGTTGCACCCCCCTTTTCAATTTTTTTTCCTCCGGTTAGGGCTGCCAAGATACTTTATCCCCCACACTATTGTCGAATCCCACGGCACCTTGGGCAAGACAACTTCGCTTCACGTGGAGACTGGGCCCGCAAACTGAGGGCGTAGGGCTTGTGACCAGGTCTCCGTCGCTCCGGTGCCCATAAATTTTGATCCGTAAGGAGTTACGCAGCGCACAGCATACCGTTGGAAAGCTCTCTGGGAGCTCTACGATGTGGGCAGTAAGCTTGCTTGCTGTGCCCTTTTTGGAGCCCAAAATCGAACGTTTTCATCAGTTTCGGGCCACTTTTCTTATTAAGCTCTGTTTTTCCGTCCCGGATCATACGTCGTGAGCTGTTAAAAGGACGACAACCTTACTCGCGGGACATTAGAGGGCCCTACAATGCGTCGATATCACGTCTTGTGAGGATGTTGCGTTGTTGAAGCAGATGGGTTATTGTTAAGCCCAATAGTGAGGCCCGACCCTGAATAACGTGTTTTACCTCGATTTGCGTGCCATAGACCAAGAATGATATGACTGACCTTGGATTATGTGCCCTGTCTTAGTTTTCGTGCATACTTCGTCATACGTGCCTTAACCTAGAATTGTGTGCCCTAATCCTCGATATACGTGCGATACCTAGAAAAACGTGCCATGGCCTTAATTTACATGCAAGACCTTAATTTGCGTGTGTCTCTTCATTTCGTGTGCATTAACCTTGAACTACGTGTCTTAACCTAGGTTTAAGAGGCGTACCTTAATTTACGTGCATTGTATTGGTTTACATGTCGTCCATTGGTCTACGTGCATTGACCTAGGGTTGCGTGCGTTAGCATTAGAATCTGTGCATTAGACTTGAAGTCGTGCCTTAGTCCAGAAGTTCGTGTCTTACCTCGTAGTTCGTGTTTACCTCGTGTTCGTGCCCCGTATTGATTTCGGTGCGTGCCTCGTAGTGCGTACCCTAGACCTAGGAATCCATGCCACCACATTAATCAAGAAAGCATCCTACACAAAGCACTAAACTATAAAATAATCCTAATTCAAATATCTAAAAAATACACTAACAATAAACAATTCAATCTACACAAACACCTAAACATTCTTTATTCTTTATTTTCACCCAAAAACAATCAACATCAAATTTCACCCTTATTACAATCCATAATATATTAAATAGAGTCTGAAATTTCAGCAATTTGCAAGCCCTTGGCTGACCACTAAGTGCATTTAGTCTAGCATTGCATAATTTATTCATAATCCTAGACAAACTATGACAAAACACTTACACAATGCATAAAAAATTGCTCAATTCTCCTCAAATCTCCACCATTTTCGACCAGCCCTTGCATGCCCATGCTAAACATTTTAAATTCCACCTTGAAGACAAAAAAATCTGATTCACCAAGCTCAAGGCTGAACATGCTCATCAAAAATTGCAAAAGGCTTTATTCCTTGTCATATTTTTTGTCACATTCTCTCATTTCCTTCAACTTCTCTCACTTCTCTCTCATTTCCTCTCTCCATTTCGGTTCTTGGCTGAGTTCTCTATCTCCTTGGCTTGTCTTCTTCAAAACTTAGCTAAGCCAAGTCAAGAAATCATCAAGAAAGTCGAGCAAACAAGCTAGAGTTCGAAAATCACTCATGCATGTGCATTGAAGCTTCATTTTCGGCCTAGGTGAGTTACTAAGCTTCCATTTCTTTTCTTCAAGTTCTAACTACATGCATGCACTAAGAGATTGATCATTAAGCTAGGAAAAATAGAGAAAATCTAGTTGGAATCTCGGCTAAGCAAGAAGAAGAAGAGATTTGAAGCTTCAACAAGTTTTTGTGCATCTTTGTGGTTGATTGCTAAGGTGAGGGTTAAAACCTTTTGAAAACTCTTCAAAATTTCACATGCATGCTCATAAATGTGTGTATTTGCTTCTGCACTTGAGATATATGGTCGTTCATAAGCTTAAATAACCATGCATGGGAAGATCTTGGCTTGAAAATGATGCTAGGTGAAGTCGAAATGGATGACAGCTCTCTGACCAGTCTGTTCGAGGTAAGTTTAGCTAATAAAATGATGTTTAAAATGCTTGAAATTGGTGGGTGACTAGTTTGGACAGTTTTGAACATTTTTCCCAGAAATAGGACGAAGCTAATTTTGACTCTAAGGTCCTCAAAATGGCAAATCATTAAAATGTGACCAAATCTGGAAATCTGGAAAAATTAATCAGGTTTTGGCAGATGCACTGACCTTGTGGAACGAACCATCTTTGACTTAGTAAATGTTGTCCAAAATGCGTGAAATTTGGTGTGCTGATAGATTTTTCAGTTCTGTACAGTTTTTTCAGAGATGGACCAAAGCTAAAACTGACTCTAAAGACCTCACAAACGTCAATTTCTGAAAAGTGTACAAATCTGGACAGTTTTGTGCTACCTCACTGTTTCGGCTATAACTAATGATTCTGAACTCCAAGTGATGCAAGGTTTGTTTCTGATTTTAGTTAACTTCTTAAGCTTTAATTTGAAATCTTATTTACTGAATTTGGAGATTGTTTGATTATCCTATTGATTGTGAGAAAACAGCCTATTGCAGTAAAGGTTTTATTTAGCCATATGCTTGGAAAATTGTTGTGACCTCTCTTGTGACACTAATTGTGTGGAAATGTGGTGTTGGGATGTTATGTGGACTGTTGTGAGCACTTGAGGATGTTGAATTAAATGATGCAAGACTTGATAATGATCTCGAGTGGACTTAGGGTTTTAATCACTTGATTAAGCATGAAATGGGAACCCTAATGACTCGATAGTCTTAATAGGTGTTGATCAATTGGATATTGTGTTGGAATCATATGCTTAGTGGGCTGCCCGTAAATGTTTTATAACTTCAAAAGTGATCTTGACCATTGCATGTTGACAAATAAGCTTTTCTTGCATCCGAACCCATGTTGATATCATTGCACGTTGAATAATCTTATCGCTTGATTGCGTGGACCTCTTAATGAGTTATATAGCCTGTTTTACATGTGTTACATGGCTGCCCGTTTGATGATCATATGACTCTATATGCCTTTCAAGTGAAATTACTTGTCTTATCGTGCCTTGTTTGACTACTTGACAACGTGCGATCTTATAACTGTTCGGAGGCAACCTACTTTGTTGTCCTCCTAATGTGATATGTTAAATGTTATAAATGTGCATTGCATACAAGGTTGCAACCTTTCGTGTGGCATGGTAGCGTTTCACGTCCGCCAGGCGGCATCGGGCTTGCCGGTGTTACCGTGACTACCATGATCCAATTCCCTCTCTCGCTTGGTATTCACCCTTGGAGAGTTGGGTCGTAGGATTTCGGGATACATCCGGAGTACACCCACCTGGCGTGTTTTAGGGATGAATTAAAGTCGGCCGCAACTCCTGTTACTTGACTTGATCTGAGAGCAAAAGCTCACCGTATCCTTTTTATTATGTGTGTAAGTACTCCTTCTTGGTTCCTAGAGAATCTCGGGGAGGAAAGATAGGTATTCCTATTCTGTACTTGTATTTCTGTACTTGTATTTCTATTACATTCATGTGTGAGAAAGGGAATTTCATAAGTATAACCAGAAAATGAGTTTCAAAACTTATTTCTCGTTCCCCCTCGCTGAGTTCATAAGGTCTCAGCCTCTTTTATCATCTCAGGTAAAGAAGAACAGGTACAAGAACCCGAGGACGGTGTGGCTAATGATGAACCCTTGGAGTGAATGCCTGTCATTGCTTATTTTGCTTGATTGTGACTACTTGTGAACTTTTGCTACTAGAAAACTATTTCCCTTACGTTATCTGTCGTTTGTGATGTAATAGACCCCCGTTGTAATTTGGGGTCTAATTTTGGTTTGTACTTATATTAAATAGACTGATACTAGACATACTATGATCGTTTTTGCTTTTATTATCACTAGTATCTATCATAGGTTATGATGCTTAGCTAAGGAATAGGCAATTGAACTTATCCAATCTCAATAGGTACTCGCTAATAAGCTAAGATCAACAGGTACATTTTGAAACGAGGATAAATGGACAAACGAGACATAGTATCATGCTATGTTATAAATCAAACGGGACGTCGAAATAACCAATAAGCAATTCAATTGATGATAAAATAGTAAACTCTAGTCGGGAATGAACTTGAATTGAAAGTCTGAGGCTGTTAGAAAATTTAGGTCAAAACAAAGAGCCCAATTACAGCTGTTATCCTTTCGGATTTCCAGAAAATTTTGGAGTCTAGAATAAAACGTTAAGTGTTAAACCTCCTAGAAAGATTAAGAATGTGAAAGGACTTGAATGTTTAGATCATACCCTAGTCTAACCTTTATAGGTCGGGTTGGGGCGTGACACATTGGGCCTTCTGAATGGGCTATCTCTCTAGGCTGGGACTGTGAACCGTTAACACTAAAAGGAATTATGCCCCCACCATGACGGGTACGATCATACCAGCACTAATGCACCGGATCCTATCAGAACTCCGAAGTTAAGCGTGCTTTGGCGAGAGTAGTACTAGGATGGGTGACCTCTTGGGAAGTCCTCGTGTTGTACCCCTCTTTTCAAATTTTTTTGCTCCGGTTTGGGTGGCCAAGATTCTTTATCCACCACATTTCTATTATCGAATCCCACGTCACCTTGGGCAAGACAACTTCGCTTCACATGGAGGCTGGGCCCGCAAACCCACGGCGTAGGGCTTCTAACCAGGTCTCCGTCGTTCCGGTGCCCATAACTTTTGATCCATAAGGAGTTGTGCGGCGCACAGCATACCGTTGCAAAGCCCTTCGACAGCTCTACGAAGGGGGCAGCGAGCTTGTTTGCTTTTCCCTTTTTGGAGCCCAACCTCGAACGTTTTCATCAGTTTTGGGCCACATTTCTTCTTTAGCTCTGTTTTTTCGTCCCGGATCATACGTCGTGAGCTGTTGAAAGGACAACAACCTTACTCGCGGGACATTAGAAGGTCATACAATGCATCGATATCACGTCATGTGAGGATGCTGCGTTGCTGAAGCGGATGGGTTGTCGTAAAGCCCATTGGGCCTTTTGAATAGGCCATCTCCCTAGGCTGGGACTGTGAACCGTTAACACATAAAGGAATGCTACCCCACCATGACGGGTCCGATCATACCAGTACTAATGCACCGGATTCCATCAGAACTCCGAAGTTAAGCGTGCTTGGGCGAGAGTAGTACTAGGATGGGTGACCCCGTGGGAAGTCCTAGTGTTGCACCCCCCTTTTCAATTTTTTTCCTCTGGTTAGGGTTGCTAAGATACTTTATCCACCACATTTCTATTGTCGAATCCCACGGCACCTTGGGCAAGACAAATTTGCTTCACGTAGAGGCTGGGCCTGTAAACCGAGGGCGTGGGGCTTATGACCAGGTATCCGTCGCTCCGGTGCCCATAACATTTGATCCGTAAGGAGTTACGGGGTGCACAGCACACTGTTGGAAAGCTCTCTGAGAGCTCTACAACAGGGGCAGCGAGCTTGCTCGCTGAGCCCTTTTGTGGAGCCCAAAATCGAACGTTTTCATCAGATTCGGGCCACTTTTCTTATTAAGCTATGTTTTTCTGTCCTGGATCGTGCGTCGTGAGCTGTAAAAAGGATGACAACCTTAGTCACGGGACATTAGAGGGCCCTACAATGCGTCGATATCACGTCTTGAGAGGATGCTGCGTTGTTGAAGCGGATAGGTTGTTGTTAAGCCCATTGGGCCTTCTGAATGGGCCATCTCTCTAGGCTGGGACTATGAACCGTTAACAAATAAATGAATTGTGCCCTCAACATGACGGGTGCAATCATACCAGCACTAATGCACCAGATCCCATTAGAACTCCGGAGTTAAGCCTGCTTGGGCGAGAGTAGTACTAGGATGGGTGACTCCCTGGGAAGTCCTCGTGTTGCACCCCCTTTTCAATTTTTTTTCCCCCGGTTTGGGTTGCCAAGATACTTTATCCACCACATTTCTATTGTCGAATCCCACTGCACCTTGGGCAAGACACCTTCGCTTCACGTGGAGGCTGGGCCCGCAAACCGAGGGCGTAGGGCTTGTGACCAGGTCTCTGTCGCTCCGGTGCCCATAACTTTTGATCCGTAAGGAGTTACGCGGCGCACAGCATACTGTTGGAAAGCTCTCCAAGTGCTCTACGACGAGTGCAGCCAGCTTGCTCGCTTTGCCCTTTTTAGAGCCCAAAATTGAACGTTTACATTAGTTTCGGCCCATTTTTCTTATTAAGCTCTATTTTTCTGTCCCGGATCGTACGTTGTGAGCTGTTAAAAGGACGACAACGTTACTCGTGGAATATTAGAGGGCCCTACATTGCGTCGATATCACGTCTTGCGAGGATGCTGTATTGTTGAAGCAGATGGGTTGTTGTTAAGCCCATTGAGCCTTCTGAATGGGCCATCTCTCTAGGCTGGGACTGTGAACCGTTAACACAAAAAGGAATTCTGCCCCCACCATGACGGGTGCGATCATACCAGCACTAATGCACCGGATCCCATCAGAACTCCGAAGTTAAGCGTGCTTGGGTGAGGGTAGTACTAGGATGGGTAACCCCTTGGGAAGTCCTCGTGTTGCACCCCCTTTTTCAATTTTTTTTGCCTCGGTTAGGGTTGCCAAGATATTTTATCCACCACATTTCTATTGTTGAATCCCACGGCACCTTGGGCAAGACAACTTCGCCTCACGTGGAGGCTGGGCCCGCAAATTGAGGGCGTAGGGCTTGTGACCAGGTCTCTATCGCTCCGGTGCCCATAAATTTTGATCCATAAGGAGTTATGCGGCGCACAGCATACCGTTGGAAAGCTTTCCGAGAGCTCTGCGACGGGGGCAGCTATCACGCCCCAACTCGGCTTATAAAGGTTAGACTAGGGTATGATCTAAACATTCAAGTCCTTTCACATTCTTAATCATTCTAGGAGGTTTAATACTTAACCTTTTATTCTGGACTTCAAATTTTTTTCAGAAATCCGGCAGCATAACGGCTGTAACTGGGCTCTTTGTTTTGACATAAATTTTCTAACAGCCTCGAAATTTACCATCTCAAATTCAATTCCAGCTAAGATTACTATCATTCCATCAATTGAATTGCCTATTGTGATACCCCGAACCTGGCATGTATTCAATAGCATTTAAAGTTCATTTAAATTGCATTTTATTGACCTTTCACCTTCTTTGACCAAACTAGTTGACTTTTCATCTACATTGACCAACTAGGACAAGGTGGGAATTTTTGAAATGTTTAATAAAAGGCAAACTTGGGATTAAAAATAAAAAAAAAAAGCAATGTTAAGTTAGTCAAATTTTGGGTCAACTTTGGAATTAAATCTGAACTAATTGGGGAAGATTTAGGTAGCAAATTATATATGGTTGGAAAGCTCTAGGAGTCTAGTTTCTGAGGCTTCAAACCGTTCGTGAATTAGAGTTTTCTAGAAGAAGTTATGGCCGTTTTCGTAAGGTCGCGCATAGCTGTTTTGGTTTAGCGGGTTGACCGAATTTTGACCTTTGACTTCTTGTCAGTTTTTTTTTAAATAAGCAGAATGTGCACGAAAAAAAATAGAGAAAAAAGACTTGAAACCATGAGGAAAAGAAGGAGAAAAAAAAAAAGAAAATCTCAACTTCAAATCTTCAATTCTTCGCGTGGGCTTGTGCGAGGTGGTTTCCGAGGCACTCTACGAGGTTTTTCTAGCATCTAGGAGCGTCTAAGGTGAGGGTTTCATCGTTATTTGCTCATTTGAAATATTTGTATCTAAACTTTGATTTTTGGATTTTATGCGTAGATTGTTGTTTTAATCGTTTTGTTGCTTAAAGAATGTTCCTTGTTGATTGTAGAACATGTATTTATAGCTTTTTAACATTTTCTGCGATTAAATATTGGAATTGAAATATAAATTGTGTGATGAATAGTAAATTGTGAATAGTAAACCCCCGTTTCGATGAAGTTGCTCCGTTACATGTTCTGTTGAAGTAGGAAGATGCTAGATATGCTAGAATGCCTAAATGTGTGGTTTAATTGGAATGTGTAATGGAAAAACGGAGAAAAACGGCTTAGTGAAAGTTGGGGTCGTTTACGTCGAGTTTGGCATTTTCTCGTTTTGCGTGTTGGCATTGTTTCGGGAGGCCATGGAAGCACTTTTGGTGCGATTATGGCATTGGTTGGGTGTTTGGTTGGTATAGTTGTAGTTCAAATGAGCAAAGGGGGAAATCGGGGCTTTGCACGAATTCTAGGGTAAATTCGGTTTAGACGTGCCCTATGGTGACCTAGGAGGATTGGCGAATTCGGTTTCCAGAACTCGTGGCTCGTTTGGAAATGGTAGTATTTTGATAGTTGGGGCCGATTTGTGATTTTGCTTGTTATCTTGATATTATGCCTATAGAATGCTTAGGGTTGCTTGATATACTTGTTTAATTGATATTATTGTTGCTTATTATTGCTTGTTATGCTTGAAAAGTTAGTTGAATGCTAGTATTGATTGTGATTGCTTGTTATCTCGTTTGTTGTCACTAGTTTGTATTGTTGTGCTATCGCTCGTTTATTGCCTTGTATCGAGTCTTGCATTGCATAGTGTCAGCACGTGAGTGATGGGCCTCTCTGGGTAGCCTCGGGTTGCCAGTGTTGGTTGCTCTAGCTTCGGAGCTATTCCCTCTTCTCGATTGGGCTGCCTCCCAGGGAGATTTGGGTCGTAGATTGATGGATACTTCCGGGGTATTCCAAACTGGTGTTATAAGGTGGATGCACGCTTATTGTCATCGTTGTCAACATCAAGCTCGAGATTGATGTATCGCTCGTGAAATGGTACTTTGCTCGTATAAGTGAACCATAGCCTTCAGAGTGTGGTATAGCTTTGAATGGTTGTGTTAATGCTTTCAGTAATTGCTTATTGTATTGATTATTTGTTTTGATTGCTTATTTATCAGTTATATTGCTTAACTTTCTTATTTGCATTGCACGACTTTCTTTCTCTCCAATTCCATATCTGTCTCGTCCTCACTGAGTCTACGTGTTGTGTCTACTCACTCCTCACCACCACGTTTCAGGAAATGCCATGTTAGCTGGAAAGTTCGTGATTTCGTGAAAGTCCGTGCGTGAAGAGTTGTCCTGCGTGCCTATGTGACTTGAGTTGTCAAAGTTGTAAAGTTGTATGCTTTTATGTATTATATGTATTTAATGTTAAAGGGGATGTAATTTAAGTTTCACTAGATTATGTATTTAGTTAATGTAGCTTAACTTCAATGTATATTTGTAATGACAAAGGAAAAGAGATAAAAAGGTATGATAGTCTAGCTTATGATATAGGTTGGAGTAGTTTAATTGCTAAGCTTGAATGTATATTTACTTATGTTTTGCTTGTTGTGAACGAAGGCTCGGATGGCCTTGAGGTGGTTGAATGTTTGGACATGGTATTGGTCCACTTATATACTGTCGCATGTTTTACTTTTCGCCTAGAAACAGGGGAGACTCCGTCCGTTTTCCTTGAAAATTTATGCCTGGGTTTGGTTTGGATTGTGTTTAGATCGATTGATAGAACTCCCAGTCTCGAGAGGGATCGGGGTATTACAGGTGGTATCAAAGCTTGTTTAGCTCATAAGCCGGGACAGGGTCCTCGGTCTGGTGGGTAATGGTCCTTGAATGTGTGCTTGCTAAGTGTGTCTTGAAAGTGTATGCTTGTATGTGAGATTATGTGTCTTGACATGAATGTGTGCTCCTATGTGATATAGTTATGTGTTATGTGTTAATTGTGTGCTAAGTGAAGTAAAATGTCTAGTTGTGCATTGAATTGACCTATTGAATCGACCTCGTGGATTGTTATTTGCTTGAAGTATTGCTTGTAATGTGTGTACTGAAATGTCTTGAATTAGCTATGCTGTGATTTGAATTGATTATGCTGTGCTTGACTTGATTGTTATGCTTGAGTGACCTTGTTGAATAAACTATTTTGTAAACTTGCTGGCATAATAGCTTAAGGCATATGTATAACTGTGATATATTGGCATTCATACATGTCCTATTGAAATGGTAAGTAAGTCATCTTCCTCCCCTGAAGAAAGTGGTTCACCGCTGGCTTTTCAAGGTGTATGGATTGGCAGGAAATGAATGGCATTTGACTAGCCTTTATTTGGGAATTGGTGTTTGCTTTTGGAGCTCGGTTATTGGCGAATCTCTATGGTCTTCCTCTGTGCTTAACGGTTGTGAAAGAATAGCTTTCTCTTGGGGTTTATTTGGTTGGTCTTTGGAGCATTCTTTGGTTTTCTTAATGGGTATTCTTTGGAGACTTCTGTTGGCATTTCTCGGTGGATTTGGCTATTGGGATTTCAATCAGCCTTACTGCACAGTATTATCTAGGGTATATGTGTCTCTGTCTTTATTGGTATGATACTGGCATCCCTGATTGAAAATTCTTCAATGGTAATTTATGGAATTCTCAGTGGCCAATTATTTAGTATTTATTTATTAGGCAAACTTGGCTACTTTCTTATTGGAGCATTGTCTCGGATATCTTCTTCAGTGTCCCTCAGTAGGTTTAGTATTTGGAGTTCCTATCAGACTTATTGAATAATACTACTTATGGTATTCTTTGAAATTCTTATTAGGCGTTCTCTTGGTATTTTCCTTGTTGGCAAAGTTGTATGAAGTTCTCACTTGGCAAACAGTGAAGAGGCCTCAGAGTTTGGTCTCGGTATATTGTTCATCAGTTCGGTGTTTATCCTTGGAGTTTTCGTCCATCTGGGAAACTATGTTTGTTATTCAACTTGGTTGTCTTATTGGGCACATTATATTTTCTATGTTATTTCCTTTGACATTCCTCTCAGCATTTGATAGCAAAACTAGGAATCTAATTGGTTGTTCCATGGGGTTATTATTTGGAAGGCTTCTTTGGAACTTTGGAAATATATTTGATTGGGTTCTTGGTATTTTCTTCAGCACTCTTAACAGGGAATTCTTCTATGAAATCCATGACTAGCGGGGTACTTCTTTGGACCTCTAGATAGAACCTTTGTTTGAGCTTTTATTTGGCTTCTTGCTTGGGAATTCTCGGGCAGTAACAGTTAGACTTCTATTGGAGATTCGTGCATGAGGTATTCTTCTTGTCGTTATTGTGTGGTATTAATGACATCTACAGTATCTTTGCTTTAGTCTTTATTGGTATTATCTCGGCGTTTCTGGTTGGAATTTATTCTTCTTCGGTATTCGTGTCAACAGGATTCTTGTACGGTATCTGCATTTGAGCTTCTATTTGGCGTTACTACTTGGCATTTCTACTTGAACTTTCCTATTGGTCATCTTGATTAAATACTTTTTCAGTAGCTAATGAAGACTAGTCAGAGTTGGATTGTAGATGATGCAGAGTCCTATTGGAAGAAGAATTGCGAGGACGCAACTGTTTTAAGGGGGGAAGGATGTGATACCCCGAACCTGGCATGTATTCAATAGCATTTAAAGTTCATTTAAATTGCATTTTATTGACCTTTCACCTTCTTTGACCAAACTAGTTGACTTTTCATCTACATTGACCAACTAGGACAAGGTGGGAATTTTTGAAATGTTTAATAAAAGGCAAACTTGGGATTAGAAATAAAAAAAAATGCAATGTTAAGTTAGTCAAATTTTGGGTCAACTTTGGAATTAAATCTGAACCAATTGGGGAAGAGTTAGGTAGCAAATTATATATGGTTGGAAAGCTCTATGAGTCTAGTTTCTGAGGCTTCAAACCGTTCGTGAATTGGAGTTTTCTAGAAGAAGTTATGGCCGTTTTCGTAAGGTCGCGCATAGCTGTTTTGGTTTAGCGGGTTGACCGAATTTTGACCTTTGACTTCTTGTCATTTTTTTTTTAAATAAGCAGAATGTGCACGAAAAAAAATAGAGAAAAAAAACTTGAAACCATGAGGAAAAGAAGGAGAAAAAAAAAATCTCAACTTCAAATCTTCAATTCTTCACGTGGGCTTGTGCGAGGTGGTTTCCGAGGCACTCTACGAGGTTTTCCTAGAGTCTAGGAGCGTCTAAGGTGAGGGTTTCATCGTTATTTGCGCATTTGAAATATTTGTATCTAAACGTTGATTTTTGGATTTTATGCGTAGATTGTTGTTTTAATCGTTTTGTTGCTTAAAGAATGTTCTTTGTTGATTGTAGAACATGTATTTATAGCTTTTTAACATTTTCTGCGGTTAAATATTGGAATTGAAATATAAATTGTGTGATAAATAGTAAATTGTGAATAGTAAACCCCCGTTTCGATGAAGTTGCTCCGTTACGCGTTCTGTTGATGTAGGAAGATGCTAGATATGCTAGAATGCCTAAATGTGTGGTTTAATTGGAATGTGTAATGGAAAAACGGAGAAAAATGGCTTAGTGAAAGTCGGGGTCGTTTAGGTCGAGTTTGGCATTTTCTCGTTTTGCGTGTTGGCATTGTTTCGGGAGGCCATGGAAGCACTTTTGGTGCGATTATGGCATTGGTTGGGTATTTGGTTGGTATAGTTGTAGTTCAAACGAGCAAAGGGGGAAATCGGGGCTTTGCGCGAATTCTAGGGTAAAGTAGGGTTTCGGGGTCCTTGGACGTGCCTTATGGTGACCTAGGAGGATTGGCGAAGTCGGTTTCCAGAACTCGAGGCTCGTTTGGAAATGGTAGTATTTTGATAGTTGGGGCCGATTTGTGATTTTGCTTGTTATCTTGATATTATGCCTATAGAATGCTTAGGGTTGCTTGATATACTTGTTTAATTGGTATTATTGTTGCTTATTATTGCTTGTTATGCTTGAAAAGTTAGTTGAATGCTAGTATTGATTGTGATTGCTTGTTATCTCGTTTGTTGTCACTAGTTTGTATTATTGTGCTATCACTCGTTTATTGCCTTGTATCGAGTCTTGCATTGCATAGTGTCAGCACGTGAGTGATGGGCCTCTCTGGGTAGCCTCGGGTTGCCAGTGTTGGTTGTTCTAGCTCCGTAGCTATTCTCTATTCTCGCTTGGGCTGCCTCCCAGGGAGATTTGGGTCGTAGATTGATGGATACTTCCGGGGTATTCCAAACTGGTGTTATAAGGTGGATGCGCGCTTATTGTCATCGTTGTCAACATCAAGCTCGAGATTGATGTATTGCTCGTGAAATGGTACTTTGCTCGTATGAGTGAACCATAGCCTTCAGAGTGTGGTATAGCTTTGAATGGTTGTGTTAATGCTTTCAGTAATTGCTTATTGTATTGATTATTTGTTTTGATTGCTTATTTATCAGTTATATTGCTTAACTGTCTTATTTGCATTGCACGACTTTCTTTCTCTCCAATTCGATATCTGTCTCGCCCTCACTGAGTATACGTGTTGTGTATACTCACTCCTCACCACCACATTTCAGGAAATGCCATGTTAGCTGGAAAGTTCGTGATTTCGTGAAAGTCCGTGCTTGAAGAGTTGTCCTGCGTGCCTATGTGACTTGAGTTGTCAAAGTTGTAAAGTTGTATGCTTTTATGTATTATATGTATTTAATGTTAAAGGGGATGTAATTTAAGTTTCACTAGATTATGTATTTAGTTAATGTAGCTTAACTTCAATGTATATTTGTAATGATAAAGGAAAAGAGATAGAAATGTATGATAGTCTAGCTTATGATATAGGTTGGTGTAGTTTAATTCCTAAGCTTGAATGTATATTTACTTGTGTTTTGCTTGTTGTGAACCAAGGCTCGGATGGCCTTGAGGTGGTTGAATGTTTGGACATGGTATTGGTCCACTTATATGCTGTCGCAGGTTTTACTTTTCGCCTAGGAACAGGGGAGACTCTATCCGTTTTCCCTGAAAATTTATGCCCGGGTTTGGTTTGGGTTGTGTTTAGATCGATTGATAGAACTCCCGGTCTCGAGAGGGATCGGGGTATTACACCTATTGGTTAATTCGATGTTTCGTTTGATTTATAACTTAGCATGATACTATGTCTCGTTTGACCATTTATCCTCGTTTCAAAATATACCTGTTGATCTTAACTTATTACCGAGTTCCTGTCGAGACTGGATAAGTTCATTTGCCCATTCCTTAACTAGTATGATAACCTATGATAGATACTAATGATAACAAAAACAAAAACGATCATAGTATGTCTAGTATCAGTCTACTTAATATAAGTACAAACCAAAATTAGACCCCAAATTACAACGGGGGTCTTTTACATCAGAAGCAACAAATAACATAAGGGAAATAGTCTTCAAGTAGCAAAAGTTCACAAGTAGTCACGTTCAAGCAAAACAACAGTAACAGGCAATCACTCCAGGGGTTCATCATTAGGTACATTATCCTCGGGTTCCTGTGCCTGTTCTTCTTCACCTGAGATGATAAAAGAGGGTGAGTCCTTATGAACTCAGCGAGGGGGAACGAGAAATAAGTTTTGAAACTCATTTTCTTGTTCGATTTATGAAAACCCCTTTTTAAAGCATGTCACATATTACAAATAATATGGTAAGCAATTATAAGAAACAAATCGAGAAACGGATACAATTACCAATCATTTCAAGGATACGGTGAGCATTTGCTCTCAATTTCAATTTCGAATCAATTGTTGCGGCCGACTTCAATAATCCACTTATCACTGCCAATTGGGTGTACTCCGGATGTACCCCGAAACCTACGACCCAACTCTCCAAGGGTGAATACCAAGCGAGAGAGGGAATTGGATCATGGTAGTCACGGTAACACCAGCAAGCCCGATGCCGCCCGGCGGACGTGAAATGCTACCATGCCACACGAAAGGTTGCAACCTTGTATGCAATGCACATTTATAACATTTAACATATCACATTAGGAGGACAACAAAGTAGGTTGCCTCCGAATAGTTATAAGATCGCACGTTGTCAAGTGGTCAAACAAGGCACGATAAGACAAGTAATTTCACTTGAAAGGCATATAGAGTCATATGAACATCAAACGGGCAGCCATGTAACACATGTAAAACAGGCCATATAACTCATCAAGAAGCTCATATAATCAAGTGATACGAATTATTCGACATGCAACAACATTTACGTGGGTTCGGTAGCAAGACAAGCTTATTTGACAACATGCAATGGTCAAAACCATAATTGAAGTTATAACACATTTACGGGAAGCCCACGCAACGTACAGTTTCCACACAATATCCAATGATTAACACTTAGTAAGATTACTTAGCCATTAGGGTTTCCGTTTCATGCATAATCGTGTGTTCAAACCCTAAGTCAACTCAACATCATTCCCGAGTCATACATCATTCAATTCAAACATCCTCAAGTACTCAACACAGTCCACGCAATATTCCAACATCACAATTCCAAGCAATTAGTACCACAAGAGATGTTACAATAGTTTTCCATGCATATAGCTAAGTGAAACACTCACTGCAATAGGCTGTTTTCTCACAATCAATCGGGTAAGGAAACATTCTCCAAATTGAGTGAATAAGATTTCAAATTAAATCTTAAGAAGGTAACTAAACTCAGAGACAAATCTTGCATCAATTGCAGTTCAGAATCATTAGTTATGGCCGAAACAGTGAGGTAGCACAAAAACTGTCCAGATTTGTACACTCTTCATAAATTGACGTGTTTGAGGTCCTTAGAGTCCGTTTTGGCTTTGGTACATTTCTGACAAAATTGTCCACAACTGAAAAATATAGCAGCACACCAAATTTCATGCATTTTGGACAACATTTACTAAGTCAAACATGGTTCGTTCCACAAGGTCAGTGCATCTTCCAAAACCTGATTCATTTTTCCAGATTTCCAGATTTGGTCACATTTTAATGATTTTCCATTTTGAGGACCTTAGAGTCAGAATTAGCTTCGGCATATTTCTGGGAAAAGTGTTCAAAACTGTCCAAAATAATCACCCAACAATTTTCAATCATTTTCAACATCATTTGATTAGCTAAACTTACCTCGAACAGACTGGTCAGAGAGCTGTCCCATAAATTCGACTTCACCTAGCATCATTTTCAAGCCAAGATCTTGCCATGCATGGTTATTTAAGCTTATGATCGACCATATATCTCAAGTACAGAAGAAAATACACACATATATGAGCATGAATGTGAGTTTTTAAAGAGTTTTCAAAAGGTTTTAACCCTCACCTTAGCAATCAACCACAACATGCTCAAGACCCTTTGTTGAAGCTCAAATCTTCTTCTTTCCCTTGCTTAGCCGAGAACCTCACTAGTTTTTCTCTATTTTTCCTAGCTTAATGATCAATCTCTTAGTGCATGCACATAGCTAGAACTTGAAGAAAAGAAATGAATGTCAAGAAGCTTACCTAAGGCCGAAATGAAGCTTCAATGCACATGCATGAGTGTTTTTCGAACTCTAGCCTGTTTGCTTGGTTTTCTTGATGATTTGCTTGCCTTGTTCGACCAAGGTGTGATGAAGATGAGCAAGGGTGGTGAGAGTTCAGCCAAGGACCGAAATGGAGAGAGGAAATGAGAGTGAGAGAGAGATGTTGAGAGGAAATGAGAGAAATGACAACCAAATGAAGGTCTTGGCAATTTTTGAGGAGCATGTCGGCATTGGGCAGTCCATTTTCAGCTTTGTGTCTTCAAAATGCTTCAATTTGAAATGTTAAGCATGGGAAAAATGCTATGGCCGAGAATGGTGAAGAAATTGGGAGCAATTTGAGCAATTTTTTAATGCCTTATGTCATATTTTGTCTTTGCATGCAATAGAATAAAAAAAAAATGCTCAAACCTTGTGCAAAACCATGGTATGGTCGGCCAAGGCTAATGAAATGGCTGAATTCTTGTCACCTTTTGGGTGTTAATTGTTGTGTGTTGAAAATGCAAAAAGGACAAAGAATAAAGAATAAGGAATGTCTAGTGTTTGGTGCATTTTTGTCTTCTAGTGAATGGAATTTGGATTATTATATTGATAGTGGATTTTGTAGAAGGCATATAGAGTTATATGAAAATTAAACGGGCAGCCACGTAACACATGTAAAACATGCCATATAACTCATTAAGAAGTCCACGTGATCAAGTGATAAGATTATTCAACATGCAATGACATCAATCATGGGTTCGGGTGCAAGAAAAGCTTATTTGCCAACATGCAATGGTCAAAATCACATTTGAAGTTATAAGACATTAACGGGCAGCCCACTAAGCATATAATTCCCACACAATATCCAATTGATCAATACTTAGCAAAACTACCTAGTCATTAGGGTTTCCATTTCATGTATATTCGTGCAATTTGGGCCTCAACCCAACTCAAGGTCAATCTCAAACCATGCATCATTTAATTCAACATCCTCAAACATTCAAAACAGTCCACACAACATCCCGTAGCTACAATCCCAAGCATCTAATTCAACAAGAGGAGTCACAACAATATTTCCAAGCACAACATTAAGTGAAACCCTTACTGCAACAGGCTGTCTTCTCACAATCAATCGGATAATCAAACAATCTCCAAATTCCGTGATTAAGATGTCAAATTAAAGCTCAAGAAGTTAACTAAAATCAGAAACAAACCTTGCATCAATTGGAGTTCGGGATCATTAGATATAGCCGAAACAGTGGAATAGCACAAAACTGTCCACATTTGCACACTTTTCAGAAATTGACGTTTTTGAGGTCCTTAGGGTCAGTTTTAGCCTTGGTCCATTTCTGACAAAATTGTCCAGAACTGAAAAATCTAGCATCACACCAAATTTAATACATTTTGGACATCATTTACTAAGTAAAATATGGTTCGTTCAACAAGGTCAGTACATCTGCCAAAACCTGCTTCATTTTTCCAAAGTCAAAATTAGATTCGGCCTATTTCTGGGAAAAATGTTCAAAACTGTCCAAAATAGACACCTACCAATTTTCATGTATTTTCAACATTATTTGCCTAGCTAAACGTACCTCTAACAGATTGGTCAGAGAGCTGTCAACAATTTCGACTTCACCTAGCATCATTTTCAAGCCAAGATCTTGTCATGCATGGTTGTTTAAGCTTATGAACGACCATATAGCTCAAGTACAGAAGAAAATACACACATTTATTAGCATGCATGTGTATTTTTGAAGAGTTTTCAAAAGGTTTTAGCCCTCACCTTTGCAATCAACCCAAAAAATGCTCAAAAACCTTGTTGAAGCTCAAATCTCTTCTTCTTCTTGCTTAGCCGAGATTCCAACTAGCTTTTCTCTATTTTTCCTAGCTTAGTGATCAATCTCTTAGCACATGCATGAGGTTATAACAAGAAGAAAAGAAATGGAAGCTTAAAAACTCACCAAGGCCGAAAATAGTGACTCAAAATGCTTGCATGTGTGTTTCTTGCATCCTAGCTTGCTTGGGTGATTTTCTTTGCTTGTGGTTTGTCTTGATGCACCATAGGATGATGAAGATGAGCTAAGAGGTGGAGAGAACTCAGCCAAAACCGAAATGGAGAGAGAGAGCGAGAGGGAGAGAGAGAAAATGTGAGGAAAGTGGGAGAAATGAGAGAAAAATGAGGCTTTTGCAAAAGTTGATGCATATGTTGGCCTAGGGCATGCAAAAATTCAGATTTGTGTCATCTTTTGAATTGTTCTAACATTTGTGTAAGAGAATGTTGGGTACTTAGGGATTTTAGGAAGAATAGAATATAGGTTATGTTTAGAGGTTTGTGAGATTTTGTCATGTAGTGAGTTTAAATTATTATATTTAGGTGTTAGTGGATTTTGTAGAGATTTGAATTAAGATTATAATAATAGTTAGTGGTGTTTCTAGGATTATTTTATAGTCTAGTGCTTTGTGTAGGATTCTTTATTGATTAGCGTGCGGGCACGCTTTCCTAAGTCTAGGGCACGCACAACGAGACACACACAAAAATCAATACAGGGCACGAATCATGAGGTAGACACGAACTACGAGGTAAGACACGGACTTCAAGACTAATGCACGCAATCCTAGGTGAATGCACATAAACCAATGCAAGGCACGTAATCCAATGCAATGCATACAAATCGAGGTACGACTCTTAAACCTAGGTTAAGGTACGCAGTTCAAGGTTAGGGCACACGAAACGAGGTAACGCATATACATCGAGGTTAGGGCACGTATTTCTAGGTACTGCACGTGAGTCGAGGATTAGGGCACACTATTCTAGGTCAACGCACGTATGACGAGGTATGCACAAAAACCAAGACAGGACACGTAATCCAAGGTCAGACATATAATTAGGGGTCTATGGCACGCAAATCAAGGTAACACACATTATTCGGGGTCGGGCCTCACAACGGGTGCGATCATACCAGCACTAATGCACCGGATCCCATCAGAACTCCGAAGTTAAGCGTGCTTGGGTGAGAGTAGTACTATGATGGGTGACCCCTTGGGAAGTCCTCGTGTGGCACCCGCTGTTCAATTTTTTTTCCCTGGTGATGGTTGCCAAGATACTTTATCCACCAAATCTCTATTACCGAATCCCACGGAACATTGGGTAAAACAACTTCGCTCCACATAGAGGTTGGGCCCGCAAACCAAGGGCGTAGGGTTTGTGATAAGGTCTCCGTCGCTCCGGTGCCCATAACTTTTGATCCGTAAAGAGTTACGCGGCGCACAACATACCGTTGCAAAGCTCTCTGAGAGCTCTACAACGGTGGCAGCTAGCTTGCTCACTATGTCCCTTTTTGGAGCCCAAAATCGAATGTTTTCAACAGTTTCAGGCCACTTTTGTTCTTTTGCTCCATTTTTCTGTCCCGGATCGTATGTCGTGAGCTGTTAAAAGGACGACAACCTGACTCGCAGGAAATCAGAGGGCTATACAATGTGTCGATATCACGTCTTGCGAGGATGCTGCGTTGTTGAAGTGGATGGGTTGTCATTAAGCCCATTGGGACTTTTGAATGGGCCATCTCTCTAGGCTGGGACTGTGAACCGTTAACACATATAAGAATTGTGCCCTCAACATGACGGGTGTGATCATACCAGCACTAGTGCACCGGATCCCATCAGAACTCCGAAGTTAAGCGTGCTTGGGCGAGAGTAGTACTAAGATGGGCGACCCACTGGGAAGTCCTCGTGTTGCACCCCCTTTTCAATTTTTTTTGCCCTGGCTAGGGTTTCCAAGATACTTTCACCACCAAATCTCTGTTACCGAATCCCAAGGAACATTGGGCAAGACAACTTCGCTTCACGTAGAGGCCGGGCCCGCAAACCGAGGGCGTAGGGTTCGTGACCAGATCTCCGTCGCTCCGGTGCCCATAACTTTTGATCTGTAAGGAGTTACGCGGCGCACAGCATACCGTTGCAAAGCTCTCTGAGAGCGCTACGACGGGGGTAGCTAGATTGCTTGCTGTGCCCTTTTTGGAGCCCAAAATTGAATATTTTTATCAGTTTCAGGCCACTTTTGTTCTTTTGCTCTATTTTTTCGTCCCGGATTGTACGTCGTGAGCTGTTAAAAGGACAACAACCTGACTCGCGGGACATCAGAGGGCCCTACAATGTGTCGATATCACGTCTTGCAAGGATGTTGCGTTGTTGAAGTTGATGGGTTGTCGTTAAGCCCATTGGGCCTTTTGAATGGGCCATCTCTCTAGGCTGGCACTGTGAATCATTAACACATATAGGAATTGTGCCCTCAACATGACGGGTGCGATCATACCAGCACTAATGCACCGGATCCCATCAGAACTCCGAAGTTAAGCGTGCTTGGGCGAGAGTAGTACTAGGATGGGTGACCCCCTAGGAAGTCCTCATGTTGAACCCCATTTTCAATTTTTTTTTCTCCGGTTAAGGTTGCCAAGATACTTTATCCACCAAATCTCTATTACAGAATACCACGGAACATTGGGCAAGACAACTTCGTTTCACGTAGAGGTCGGGCCCGCAAACCGAGGGCGTAGGGTTTTTGACCAGGTCTCCGTCGCTCCGGTGCCCATAACTTTTTATTCGCAAGGAGTTACGCGGCGCACAGCATACCGTTGCAAAGCTCTCTGAGAGATCTACGAAGAGGGCAGCCAGCTTGCTCGCTGTCTCCATTTTGGCAATGTTTTCATTAGTTTCAGGACACTTTTCTTCTTTTGCCCTATTTTTCGGTCCCGGATCGTACGTCGTGAGCTGCTAAAAGGACGACAACCTGACTCGCCGTACATCAGAGGACCCTACAACGTGTCGATATCACGTCTTGCGAGGATACTGTGTTGTTGAAATGGATGGGTTGTCGTTAAGCCCATTGGGCCATTTGAATGGGCCATCTCTCTAGGCTGGCACTGTGAACCGTTAACACATATAGGAATTGTGCTGTCAACATGACGGGTACGATCATACCAGCAGTACTGCACCGGATCCCATCAGAACTCCGAAGTTAAGCGTGCTTGGGCGAGAGTAGTACTAGGATGGATGAGCCCCTGAGAAGTCCTCGTGTTGCACCGGCTTTTCAATTTTTTTTGCCCTGGTAAGGGTTGCCAAGATACTTTATCCACCAAATCTCTATTACCGAATCCCACAGAACATTGGGCAAGACAACTTCGCTTCACATAGTGGCCGGGCCCGCAAACCGAGGGCATAGGGTTTGTGACCAGGTCTCTGTCGCTCCTGTACCCATAACTTTTGATCCGTAAGGAGTTACGCGGCGCATAGCATACAATTACAAAGCTCTCTGAGAGCTCTACCACGGGGGCAGCTAGCTTGCTCGCTGTGCCCGTTTTTGGAGCCCAAAATCGAACGTTTTCATCAGTTTCAAGCTACTTTTCTTCTTTTGCTCAGTTTTTCCGTCCCGTATCATACGTCGTGAGCTATTAAAAGGATGACAACCTGACTCGCAGGACATTAGAGGGCCCTACAACTTGTCGATATCACGCCTTGCGAGGATGCTGCGTTGTTGAAGTGGATGGGTTTTTGTTAAGCCCATTGGGCCTTTTGAATGGGCCATCTCTCTAGGCTGGCATTGGGAACCGTTAACACATATAGGAATTGTGCCGTCAACATGACGAGTGAGATCATACTAGCACTAATGCACCGGATCCCATCCGAACTCCGAAGTTAAACGTGCTTGGGCTTGAGTAGTACTAGGATGGGTGACCCCTTGGGAAGTCCTCGAGTTGCACCTCCTTTTCAATTTTTTTTGCCCTGGTTAGGGTTGCCAAGATACTGTATCCACCAAATCTCTATTACCGAAAACCACGGAACATTGGGCAAGACAACTTCGCTTCACGTAGAGGCCGGGCCTGCAAACCGAGGGCGTAGGGTTTGTGACCAAGTTCCGTCGCTCCGATGCCCATTACTTTTGATCCGTAAGGAGTTACATGGCGCACAGCATACCGTTGCAAAGCTCGCTGAGAGCTCTACGACGGGGGTAGCTAGCTTGCTCGCTATCCCCATTTTTGGAGCCCAAAATTGAACGTTTTCATCAGTTTCAGGCTACTTTTTTTCTTTTGCTCTATTTTTCTGTCCCGGATCGTACGTCGTGAGCTATTAAAAGGACAACAACCTGACTCGAGGGACATCAGAGGGCCCCACAATGTGTCGATATCACGTCTTGCGAGGAAGTTGCGTTGTTGAAGCGGATGGGTTATCGTTAAGCCCATTGGGCCTTTTGAATGGGCCATCGCTCTAGGCTGGCACTGTGAATCGTTAACACATATAGGAATTGTGCCCTCAACATGACGGGTACGATCATACTAGCACTAATGCACCGGATCCCATCAGAACTACGTAGTTAAGCGTGGTTGGGCGAGAGTAGTACTAGGATGGGTGACCCCCTGGGAAGTCCTCGTGTTGCACCCCCTTTTGAATTTTTTTTGCCCTGGTTAGGGTTGCCAAGATACTTTATCCACCAAATCTCTATTACCGAATCCCACAGAACATTTGGCAAGAAACTTCACTTCACGTAGAGGTCGGGCCCGCAAACCGAGGGCGTAGGGTTTGTTACCAGGTCTCTGTCGCTCCAGTGCCCATAACTTTTGATCCGTAAGTAGTTATGCAGCGCACAGCATACCATTGCAAAGCTCTTTGAGAGCTCTACGACGGGGGCAGAGAGCTAGCTGTGCCCTTTTTGGTGCCAAAAATTGAACAATTTCATTAGTTTCAGGCCACTTTTCTTCTTTTGCTTTATTTTTCCGTCCCAGATCGTACGTCGTGAGCTGTTAAAAGGATAACAACCTGACTCGCGGGACATCAGAGGGCCCTACAATGTGTCGACAACACATCTTGCAAGGATGCTGCGTTGTTGAAACGGATGGGTTGTCGTTAAGCCCATTGGGCCTTTTGAAAGGGCCAGCTCTCTAGGCTGGCACTGTGAACCATTAACACATCTAGGAATTGTGCCCTCAACATGGGAGGTGCGATGAGACCCACACGAATGCACCGGGTCCCATCAGAACTCCGAAGATAAGCGTTCTTGGGCGAGAGTAGTACTAGGATGGGTGACCCCCTGGGAAGTCCTCGTGTTGCACCCGTTTTTCAATTTTTTTTGCCCTGGTTAGGGTTGCCAAGATACTTTAACCACCAAATCTCTATTACCGAATCCCACAGAACATTGGGTAAAGCAACTTCGCTTCACGTAGAGGCTGGGCTCGCAAAACGAGGGCGTAGGGTTTGTGACTAGGTCTCCGTCTCTCCATTGCCTAATACTTTTGATCCGTAAAGAGTTATGCGGCGCACAACATACCGTTGCAAATCTCTCTGAGAGCTCTACGACGGGGGTAGCTAGCTTGCTCACTGTGCCCCTTTTTGGAGCCCAAAATTGAATGTTTTCATCAGTTTTAGGCCACTTTTGTTCTTTTGCTCTATTTTTTCTTCCCGGATCGTATGTCGTGAGCTGTTAAGAGGACGACAACCTGACTCGCGGGAGATTAGAGGGCCCTACAACGTGTCGATATCACGTCTTGCGAGGATGTTGCGTTGTTGGAGTGGATGGGTTGTCGTTAAGCCCATTGGGCCTTTTGAATGGGCCATCTCTCTAGGCTGGGACTGTGAACCGTTAACACATATAGGAATTGTGCCCTCAACATGACGGGTGCGATCATACCAGCACTAGTGCACCGGATCCCATAAAAACTCCGAAGTTAAGCATGCTTGGGCGAGAGTAGTACTAGGATGGGTGAGCCCCAGAGAAGTCCTCGTGTTGCACCGGCTTTTCAATTTTTTATGCCCTGGTTAGGGTTGCCAAGATACTTTATCCACCAAATCTCTATTACCGAATCCCACGGAACATTGGGTAAGACAATTTCGCTTCACATAGTGGCCGAGCCCGCAAACCGAGGGAGTAGGGTTTGTGACCAGTTCTCCGTCGTTCCGGTGCCTATAACTTTTGATCTGTAAGGAGTTATGCGGCACACAGCATACCTTTGCAAAGCTCTCTGAGAGCTCTACCACGGGGGCAGCCAGCTTGCTCGCTGTGCCCGTTTTTGGAGCCCAAAATCGAACGTTTTCATCAGTTTCAAGCCACTTTTCTTCTTTTGCTCGGTTTTTTCATCCCGTATCATACGTCGTGAGCTATTAAAACGACGACAACCTGACTCGCAGGACATCAGAGGGCCCTACAACGTGTCGATATCACGTCTTGCGAGGATGCTGCGTTGTTGAAGTGGATGGGTTTTCGTTAAGCCCATTGGGCCTTTTGAATTGGCCATCTCTCTAGGCTGGCATTGTGAACCGTTAACACATATAGGAATTGTGCCCTCAACATGACGGGTACGATCATACCAGCACTAATGCACCGGATACCATCAGAACTCTGAAGTTAAACGTGCTTGGACGAGAGTAGTACTAGGATGGGTGACCCCTTGGGAAGTCCTCGCTTTGCACCTCCTTTTCAATTTTTTTTGCCCCGGTTAGGGTTGCCAAGATACTGTATCCACCAAATCTCAATTACCAAATCCCACGGAACATTGGGTAAGACAACTTCACTTCACGTAGAGGCCTGGCCTGCAAACCGAGGGCGTAGGGTTTGTGACCAGGTCTCCATTGCTCTGGTGCCTATAACTTTTGATCCGTAAGGAGTTACGCGGCGCACAACATATTGTTGCAAAGCTCTCTGAGAGCTCTACGACGGGGGCAGCTAGCTTGCTCGCTATGCCCATTTTTGGAGCCCAAAATTGAACGTTTTCATCAGTTTCAGGCCACTTTTGTTCTTTTGCTCTATTTTTCTGTCCCGGATCGTACGTCTTGAGCTGTTAAAAGGACGACAACCTGACTCGCGGGACATCAGAGGGCCCTACAACGTGTCGATACCACGTCTTGCGAGGATGTTGCGTTGTTGAAGCAGATGGGAAGTCGTTAAGCCCATTGGGACTTTTGAATGGGCCATCTCTTTAGGCTGGCACAGTGAATCGTTAACACATATAGAAATTGTGCCCTCAACATGACGGGTGCGATCATACCAGTACTAATGCACCGGATCCCATCAGAATTCCGAAGTTAAGCATCCTTGGGCGAGAGTAGTACTAGGATGGGTGACCCCCTGGGAAGTCCTCGTGTTGCACCCGCTTTTCAATTTTTTTTGCCCTGGTTAGGATTGCCAAGATACTTTATCCACCAAATCTCTATTACCGAATCCCACGGGACATTGGGCAAGACAACTTCGCTTAACATAGTGGTCAGGCCCAAAAACCTAGGGCGCAGGTTTGTGATCCGTAAAGAGTTATGCGGTGCACAGCATACCATTGCAAAGCTCTCTGAGAGCTCTACAACGGGGGCAGATTGCTTGCTCGTTGTGCCCCTTTTTGGAGCCCAAAATCGAACGTTTTCATCAGTTTCAGTCCACTTTTCTTCTTTTAATCTGTTTTTCCATACCGAATCGTACGTCGTGAGCTGTTAAAAGGACGAAAACCTGACTCGCGGTACATCAGAGGGCCCTACAACGTGTCGATATCAAGTCTTGCGAGGATGCTGCGTTGTTGAAGCAGATGGGTTGTCGTTAAGTCCATTGGGCCTTTTGAATAGGCCATCTCTTTAGGTTGGGACTGTGAACCGTTAACACATATAGGAATTGTGCCCTCAACATGACGGGTGCGATCATACCAGCACTATTGCACCGGATCCCATCAGAACCCCGAAGTTAGGCGTGCTTGGGCGAGAGTAGTACTAGGATGGGTGACCCCCTGGGAAGTTCTCTTGTTGCACACCCTTTTCAATATTTTTTGCCCTGGTTAGGGTTGTCAAGATACTTTATCCACCAAATCTCTATTACCGAATCCCACGGAACATTGGGCAAGACAACTTCACTTCACGTAGAGGCCGGGCCCGCAAACCGAGGGCGTAGGGCATGTGACCAGGTCTCCGTCGCTCCGGTGCCCATAACTTTTGATCCGTAAGGAGTTACGCGGCGCACAGCATACCGTTGCAAAGCACTCTGAGAGCTCTACGACGGGGGCAACCAGCTTGCTAGCTTTGACCTTTTTGGAGCCCAAAATTGAACGTTTTCATCAGTTTCAGGCCACTTTTCTTCTTTTGCTTTGTTTTTTCATCCCGGATCGTACGTCGTGAGCTGTTAAAAGGACGACTACGTGACTCGCGGTACATCAGAGGGCCCTACAATGTGTCGATATCATGTTTTGCGAGGATACTGCGTTGTTGAAGCGGATGGGTTCTCGTTAAGCCCATTAGGCCTTTTGAATTGGCCATCTCTCCAGGCTGGCACTGTGAACCGTTAACACATATAGGAATTGAGCCCTCAACATGACGGGTATGATCATACCAGCACTAATGCACCGGATCCCATCAGAACTCCGAAGTTAAGCGTGGTTGGGCAAGAACAGTACTAGGATGGGTGACCCCCTGGGAAGTCCACGTGTTGCACCCCATTTCCAATTTTTTTTGCCCTGGTTAGGGTTGCCAAGATACTTTAACCACCAAATCTCTATTACCGAATCCCACGGAACATTAGGCAAGACAACTTCGCTTCACGTAGAGGCCGGGCCCGCAAACCTAGGGCGTAGGGTTTGTGACCAGGTCTCCGTCGCACCGGTGCCCATAACTTTTGATCCGTAAGGAGTTACACGGCGCACATTATACCGTTGGAAAGCTCTCTGAGAGCTGTACGACGGGGGCAACCACTTTGCTCGCTATGCCCATTTTTGTAGTCCAAAATCAAACATTTTCATTAGTTTCAAGCCACTTTTCTTCTTTTGTACTGTTTTTTTTTTCCGGATCGCACGTCGTGAGCTGTTGAAAGGACAACAACCTGACTCGCGGTACATGAGAGGGCCCTACAACGTGTCGATATCACGTCTTGCGAGGATGCTGCATTGTTGAAGTGGATGGGTTGTCGTTAAGCCCATTGGGCCTTTTGAATGGGCCATCTCTCTAGGTTGGGACTGTGAACCATTAACACATATAGGAATTGTGCCCTCAACATGTCAGGTGCGATCATACCAGCACTAATGCACCAGATCCCATCAGAACTCCGAAGTTAAGTGTGCTTGGACGAGAGTAGTACTAGGATGGGTGACCCCTTGGGAAGTCCTCGTGTTGCACCCCTTTTCAATTTTTTTGCCCCTGGTTGGGGTTGCCAAGATACTTTATCCACCAAATCTCTATTACCTAATCCCACAGAACATTGGGCAAGACAACTTCGCTTCACGTAGAGGCTAAGCCTGCAAACCGAGGGCGTACGGTTTGTGACCAGGTCTCCGTCGCTCCGGTGCCCATAACTTTTGATCCGCAAGGTGTTACGCGGCGCACAGCATACCATTGCAAAGCTCTATAAGAGCTCCACGACGGGGGCAGCCAGCTTGCTCGCTGTGCCCAAAATCGGACGTTTTCATCAGTGTCAAGACACTTTTCTTCTTTTGCCCAGTTTTTTCATCCTGGATCGTACGTCATGAGCTGTTAAAAGGAAGACAACCTGACTCGCGGTATATCACAGAACCCTACAACGTGTCAATCTCACGTCCTGCGAGGATGCTCCGTTGTTGAAGCAGATGGGTTGGCGTTAAGCCTATTGGTCCTTTTGAATGGGCCATCTCTCTAGGATGGGATTGTGAACCGTTAACACATATAGGAATTGTGCCCTCAACATGATGGGTGCGATCATACCAGCACTAATGCAGCAGATCCTATCAGAACTCCGAAGTTAAGCGTGCTTGGGCGAGAGTAGTACTAGGATGGGTAACCCCCGGGGAAGTCCTCGTGTTGCACCCCTTTTTCAATTTTTTTTGCCCTGGTTAGGGTTGCCAAGATACTTTATCCACCAAATCTCTATTACCGAATCCCACGGAACATTGGGCAAGACAACTTCGCTTCACGTAGAGGCAGGGCCCGCAAACCGAGGGCGTAGGGTTTGTCACCAGGTCTCCGTCGCTTCGGTGCCCATAACTTTTGATCCGTAAAGAGTTACGCGGCGCACAACATACTGTTGCAAAGCTCTCTCAGAGCTCTACGATGGGGGCAGCCAGCTTGCTCTCTGTGCCCATTTTTGGTGCCCAAAATCAAACGTTTCCATCAGTTTCAGGACATTTTTCTTCTTTTGCCTTGTTTTTGGGTCCTGGATCGTACGTCGTGAGCCGTTAAAAGGACGACAACCTGACTCGCGGTACATCAGAGGGCCCTACAATGTGTCGATATCACGTCTTGCAAGGATGCTGCGTTGTTGAAGCGGATGGGTTGTCGTTAAGCCCATTGGGCCTTTTGAATGGGCCATCTCTCTATGCTAGCACTGTGAACCGTTAACACATATAGGAATTGTGCCCTGAACATGACAGGTGCGATCATACCAGCACTAATGCAACGGATCCCATTGAAGTTAAGAGTGCTTGGGCGAGAGTAGTACTAGGATGGGTAACCCCCTGGGAAGTCCTCGTGTTACACCCCCTTTTCAATTTTTTTTGCCCTGGTTAGGGTTGCCAAGATACTTTATCCCCCAAATCTCTATTACCGAATCCCACGGAACATTGGGCAAGACAACTTCGCTTCACGTAGAGGTCAAGCCAGCAAAACGAGGGCGTAGGGTTTGTGACCAGGTCTCCGTCACTCCGGTGCCAATAACTTTTGATCCGTAAGGAGTTACGCAGCGCACATCATACCGTTGCAAATCTCTCTGAGAGCTCTACGACGGGGGCAGCTAGCTGGCTTGCTGTTCCTATTTTTGGAGCCCAAAATCGAACGTTTTCATCAGTTTCAGGCCACTTTTCTTCTTTTGCACTATTTTTCCGTCCCGGATCATATGTCGTGAGTTGTTAAAAGGACGACAACCTGACTTGCAGTGCATCAGAGGGCCCTACAATGTGTCGATATCTCGTCTTGCGAGGATGCTGCGTTGTTGAAGCTGATGGGTTGTCGTTAAGCCCATTGGGCCTTTTGAATGGGCCATCTCTCCAGGCCTGCACTGTGAACCGTTAACACATATAGGAATTGTGCCCTCAACATGACAGGTGCGATCATACCAGTACTAATGCACCAGATCCCATCAAAAGTCCGAAGTTAAGCTTGCTTGGGCGAGAGTAGTACTAGGATGGGTGACCCCATGGGAAGTCCTCGTGTTGCACCCCCTTTTCAATTTTTTTTGCCCTGGTAAGGGTTTCCATGATACTTTACCAACCAAATCTCTATTACCGAATCCCACAGAACATTGGGCAAGACAACTTCGCTTCACGTAGAGGCCGGGACCACAAAACGAGGGCGTAGGGTTTGTGACCAGGTCTCCGTCGCTCTGGTGCCCATAACATTTGACCCGTAAGGAGTTACGTGGCGCACAACATACCGTTGCAAAGCTCTATTACTGTTGCAAAGTTCTATGAGAGCTCTACAACGGGGGCAGCCAGCTTGCTCGCTGTGCCCCTTTTTTGGAGACCGAAATCGAACGTTTTCATCAGTTTTAGGCCACTTTTGTTCTTTTGCCCTATTTTTCCGTCCCGGATCGTACGTCGTGAGCTGTTAAAAGGATGACAACCTGAATCGCGGTACATCAGAGGGCCCTACAACGTGTCGATATCACGTCTTGCGAGGATGCAGCGTTGTTGAAGCGGATGGGTTGTCGTTAAGCCCATTGGGCCTTTTGAATAGGCCATCTCTCTAGGCTGGGACTGTGAACTGTTAACACAAATAAGAATTGTGCCCTCAACATGACGGGTGCGATCATACCAACACTAATGCACCGGATCCCATCAGAACTCCGAAGTTAAGCGTGCTTGGGCGAGAGTACTACTAGGATCGGTGACCCCCTGGGAAGTCCTCGTGTTGCACCCCTTTTCAATTTTTTTTGCCCTGGTTAGGGTTGCCAAGATACTTTATCCACCAAATCTCTATTACTGAATCCCACAGAACAATGGGCAAGACAACTTACCTTCACGTAGAGGTTGAGCCCGCAAACCGAGGGCGTAGGGTTTGTGACCAGGTTTCCGTCGCTACGGTGCCCATACCTTTTGATCCGTAAGAAGTTACGCGGCGCATAGTATACCGTTCCAAAGCTCTCTGAGAGCTCTATGACGGTGCAGCCAGCTTGCTCGCTGTGCCCATTTTTGGAGCCTAAAATCGAATATTTTCATCAGTTTCACGACACTTTTCTTTGTTTGCCCTATTTTCTCGTGCCTAATCGTACGGCGTGTGCTCTTAAAAGGATGAGAACCAGACGCGCGGTACATCAGAGGGCCCTACAATGTGTAGATATCACGTCTTGCGAGGATTCTGCGTTGTTGAGGCGAATGGGTTGTCATTAAGACCATTGGGCCTTTTGAATGGACCATCTCACTAGGCTAGCACTGTGAACCGTTAACACATATAGGAATTGTACCCTCAACTTGACGGGTGTGATCATACCAGCACTAATGCTGCAACGGATCCCATCAGAATTTCGAAGTTAAGCGTGCTTGGGCGAGAGTAGTGCTAGGATGGGTGACCCCCTAGGAAGTCCTCACGTTGCACCCCATTTTCAATTTTTTTTGCACTGGTTAGGGTTGCCAAGATACTTTATCCACCAAATCTCAATTACCGAATCCCACAGAACATAGGGCAAGACAACTTCGCTTCACGTAGAGGCCGGGCCTGTAAACTGAGGGCGTAGGGTTTGTGACCAGGTATCCGTCGCTCCGGTGCCCATAACTTTTGATCCGTAAGGAGCTACGCGGCGCACAACATACCGTTGCAAAGCTCTCTGAGAGCTCTAAGACGGGGGCAGCCAGCAAGCTGGTTGTGCCCCTTTTTGGAGCCCAAAATCGAACGTTTTCATCAGTTTCAGGCCACTTTCGTTCTTTTACTATATTTTTCCGTCCCGAATTGTACGCCGTGAGCTGTTAAAAGGACGACAACCTTACTCGTGGGACAATTGAGGGCCCTACAACGTGTTGATATCACGTCTTGCGAGGATGCTATGTTGTTGAAGCGGATGTGTTGTCGTTTAGCCCATTGGGCCTTTTTAATGAGCCATCTCTCTAGGCTGGGACTGTGAACCATTAACACATAAAGGAATTGTGCCCTAAACAAGATGGGTGCGATCATACCATCACTAATGCACTGGATCCCATCAGAACTCCAAAGTTAAACGTGCTTGGGCGAGAGTAGTACTAGGATGGGTGACCCCCTGGGAAGTCCTCGTGTTGCACCCACTATTCAATTTTTTTTGCCCTGGTTTGGGTTGCCATGATGCTTTGTCCACCAAATCTCTATTACAAAATCCCACGGAACATTGGGCAAGAAAACTTCGCTTCACGTAGAGGCCAGGCCCGCAAACCGAGGGCGTAGGGTTTGTGACCAGGTCTCCGTAGCTTCGGTGCCTACAACTTTTGATCCGTAAGGAGTTACGCGGCGCACAGCATACCGTTGGCAAGCTCTCTGAGAGCTCTACGATGGGGGCAGCCAGCTTGCTCACTGTGCCCCTTTTTGGAGCCCAAAATCAAATGTGTTCATCAGTTTCAGGACACTTTTCTTCTTTTGCTCTGTTTTTCCATCCCGGATCGTACGTCGTGAGCTGTTAAAAGGACGACAACCTGACTCACGGTACATCAGCGGGCCCTACAACGTGTCGATATCACGTCTTGCGAGGATGCTGCGTTGTTGAAGCGGATATGTTGTCGTTAAGCCCATTGGGCCTTTTGAATGGGCCATTTCTCTAGGCTGGCATTGTGAACCGTTAACACATATAGGAATTTTGCCCTCAACATGACGGGTGCAATCATACCACCACTAATACACCGGATCCCATCAGAACTCTGAAGTTAAGCGTTCTTGGGCTAGAGTAGTACTAGGATGGGTGACCCCCTGGGAAGTCCTCGTGTTGCGCCCCCATTTCAATTTTTTTTGCCTGGTTAGGGTTGCCAAGATACTTTATCCACCAAATCTCTATTACCGAATCCCACGGAACATTGGGCAAGACAACTTCGCTTCACGTAGAGGCAGGGCCCGCAAACCGAGGGCGTAGCATTTGTGACCAGGTCTCCGTCGCTCTGGTGCCCATAACATTTGACCCGTAAGGAGTTACGTGGCGCACAACATACCGTTGCAAAGCACTTTGAGAGCTCTACGATGGGGGCAGCCAGCTTGCTCAATGTGCCCTTTTTAGAGCCCAAAATCGAACCTTTTAATCAGTTTTAAGAGAATTTTCTTTTTTTGCCCTGTTTTTCCGTCCCGTATCATCTGTCGTGAGCTGTTAAAAGGATGACAACCTGACTCGTGGTGCACCAGAGGGCCCTACAACGTGTCGATATCACGTCTTGCGAGGATGCTGCGTTGTTGAAGCGGATGGGTTGTCGTTAAGCCCATTGGGCCTTTTGAATGGGCCATCTCTCTAGGCTGGCACTGTGAACGTTTAACACATATAGGAATTGTGCTCTCATCATGACGGGTGCGATCATACTAGCACTAATGCAACAGATCCCATCAGAACTCCGAAGTTAAGTTTTCTTGGGCGAGAGTTGTACTAGGATGGATGACCCCCTGGAAGTCCTCGTGTTGCACCCCCTTTTCAATTTTTTTTGCCCTGGTTAGGATTGCCAGGATACTTTATCCTCCAAATCTCAATTACTGAATCCCAAGGAACATTGGGCAAGAAAACTTCGCTTCACGTAGAGGCCGGGCCCGCAAACCGATGGCGTAGGGTTTGTGACCAGGTGTCCGTCGCTCCGGTGCCCTTAACTTTTGATCCGTAAGGAGTTACGCAGCACACATCATACCGTTGCAAAGCACTCTGAGAGCTCTACGACGGGGGCAACCAGCTTGCTCCATGTGCCTGTTTTTGGAGCCCAAAATTGAATGTTTTCATCAGTTTCAGGAGACTTTTCTTTTTTTGCCTTGTTTTTCCGTCCTTATCGTACGTCGTGAGCTGTTAAAAAGACGACAACCTGACTCACGGTACATCAGAGGGCCCTACAACGTGTCGATATCACGTCTTGCGAGGATGCTACGTTGTTGAAGTAGATGGGTTGTCGTTAAGCCCATTGGGCCTTTTGAATGGGCCATCTCTCTAGGCTGGCACTGTGAACCGTTAACACATATAGGAATTGTGCCCTCAACATGACGGGTGCGATCATATTAGCACTAATGGACTGGATCCCATCAGAACTCCAAAGTTAAACGTGCTTGGGTGAGAGTAGTACTAGGATGGGTGACCCCTTGGGAAGTCCTCGTGTTGCACCCCCTTTTCAATTTTTTTTGCCAAGGTTAGGGTTGCCAAGATACTTTATCCACCAAATCTTTATTACCGCATCCCACGGAACATTGGGCAAGACAACTTCGCTTCACGTAGAGGTCGGGCCCGCAAACCGAGGGCGTAGGGTTTGTTACCAGGTCTCTGTCGCTCCAGTGCCCATAACATTTGATCCGTAAGAAGTTAAGCGGCGCACAACATACCGTTACAAAGCTCTCTGAGGGCTGCACGACGAGGGCAGCCTGCCTGCTCACTGTGCCCCTTTTTGGAGCCCAAACTCGAACGTTTTCATCAGTTTAGGGACATTTTTCTTCTTTTGCCCTGTTTTTCCATCCCGTATCGTACGTCGTGAGCTGTTAAAAGGACGACAACCTGACTCGCGGTACATCAGAGGGCCCTACAATGTGTCAATATCACGTCTTGCGAGGATGCTGTGTTGTTGAAGCGGATGGGTTGTCGTTAAGCCCATTGGGCCTTTTGAATGGGCCATCTCTCTAGGCTGGCACTGTGAACCGTTAACACATATAGGAATTGTGCCCTCAACTTGACGGGTGCGATCATACCAGCACTAATGCAACGGATCCCATCAGAACTCCGAAGTTAAGCGTTCTTGGGCGAGAGTAGTACTAGGATGGGTGACCCCCTGGGAAGTCCTCGTATTGCACCCCCTTTTCAATTTTTTTTGCCCCGGTTAGGATTGCCAAGATACTTTATCCTCCAAATCTCTATTACCGAATCCCACGGAACATTGGGCAAGACAATTTCGCTTCACGTAGAGGATGGGCCCGCAAACCGAGGGCGTAGGGTTTGTGACCAGGTCTCCGTCACTCCAGTGCCCATAACATTTGATCCGTAAGGAGTTACACGGTGCACAGCATACCGTTGCAAAGCTCTCCGAGAGCTCTACGATTGGTGCAGCCAGCTTTCTCGCTGTGCCCTTTTTGGTGCCCAAAATTGAATGTTTTCATCAGTTTCAGGACACTTTTCTTCTTTTGCCCTGTTTTTTCGTCCCGTATCGTACGTCGTGAGCTGTTAAAAGGAGGACAACCTGACTCGCGGTACATCAGAGGGCCCTACAACGTGTCCATATCACGTCTTGCGAGGATGCTGCGTTGTTGAAGTGGATGGGTTGTCGTTAAGCCCATTGGGCCTTTTGAATGGGCCATCTCTCTAGGCTGGCACTGTGAACCGTTAACACATATAGGAATTGTTCCCACAACATGATAGGTGCGATCATACCACCACTATTGCACCGGATCCCATCAGAACTCTGAAGTTAAGCGTGCTTGGGCTAGAGTAGTAATAGGATGGGTAACCCCCTGGGAAGTCCTCGTGTTGCACCCCCTTTTCAATTTTTTTTGCCCTGGTTAGGGTTGACAAGATACTTTATCCACCAAATCTCTATTACCGCATCCCACGGAACATTGGGCAAGAAAACTTCGCTTCACGTAAAGGCTGGGCCCGCAAACCGAGGGCGTATGGTTTTTGACCAGGTCTCCGTCGCTCCGGTGCCCATAACATTTGATCCGTAAGAAGTTAAGCGGCGCACAACATACCGTTGAAAAGCTCTCTGAGAGCTGTACGACGAAGGCAGCCAGCCTGCTCACTGTGCCCCTTTTTGGAGCCCAAACTCGAACGTTTTCATCAGTTTCAGGACATTTTTCTTCTTTTGCCCTATTTTTTTATCCCGTATCGTACGTCGTGAGCTGTTAAAAGAACAAAAACCTGACTCACGGTACATCAGTGGGCCCTACAATGTGTCAATATCACGTCTTGCGAGGATGCTGTGTTGTTGAAGCGGATGGGTTGTCGTTAAGCCCATTGGGCCTTTTGAATGGGCCATCTCTCTAGGCTGGCACTGTGAACCGTTAACACATATAGGAATTGTGCCCTCATCATGAGGGGTGCAATCATACCAGGACTAATGCAACGGATCCCATCAGAACTCCGAAGTTAAGTGTTCTTGGGCGAGAGTTTTATGCTCTGATACCACCTAAAGATGTCACACCCCGACCCGACCCCGCAAAAGGCCAAGCCCGGACCCGACACACGAACGGAGTCTCCTCTGTACCGCGGACAATCTGAAAACCCTAAAACCAATATAATACTTGCGAAAGCCATAAAATAATCAAAACAAGCCAACTTTCTTTAAAATATACATTTCTTATTAATAAACTTTGCAACCCAAAATGATATGCATACTACACAAGTATTTATGCCACTAATCAACTCCATTAGCATGCATTTCCTTACTAGTCACAAGGTATAAGTTTACAACTTTTACATTCTTCCAACTTATACAACATAAGACCGTAGAGGCCTCAAACCAGAAAATACATACAAGGCTACAAGCCTCAAAATTAAGCGACATCCAAGCAATATACATATCAAGCAAGGCTCGCACAAAATCTGGCATCCCACCACCAGCCAAGCAAAGAAGTGCAATCACGGGATCACCTCCACCTGTTCAACCTCCTCAATTACCTCAAGAGGGTCTGCTTCAACTACTCCTATAAAAATATAGTATAGAGAGGAATGAGCAAAAACTCTTGATCAGGGAGGGCAATTGGTCTCAAGGACGGAGATGAGAGGAGTATGCAATGCAATTAGCCAAGCAACACATACAATTAACATTTAAAGATACAAACAAGTCAATATCATAACAAGGCAAGCATTAAAGACTATAACCATTCACTCAAAGGATACGGTACTCTTTTAACGAGCAACTTTCATTCAAGAATTCGATGACGACGCGCCGGCCCAAACCACCTTATAACACCAGTTTGGAATACCCCGGAAGTATCCATCAACCTACGACCCAAATCTCCCTGGGAGGCAACCCAAGCGAGAAAGGGAATAGCAACGGAGCTAGAGAAACCAACACTGGCAACCCGAGGCTACCCAGAGAGGCCCAACACTCACGCGTGAGACACTATGCAATGCAAGACTCGATACAAGGCGATAAACAAGCGATAAAGCCACACGTGGGAGAATAACAAAGTAGGTTACTCTCGCACGCGATAGCAGCAATTGATAAGCATTTCAATCCAAATCAATTCAAACAAGTATTTCAAGCAACCCTAAGCATTCTATAGGCATAAAGTCAAGAAAACACACAAAAACACAAACCGGCCCCAACTATCAAAACCCTACCATTTCCAAACGAGCCACGAGTTCTGGAAACCGACTTCGCCAATCCTCCTAGGTCACCATAAGGCACGTCTAAAGACCCCAAAACCTTATTTTACCCTAGAACTCGCGCAAAGCCCCGATTTCCCCCTTTCTCGTTTGAACTACAACTATAACAACCAAACACCCAACCAACGCCATAATCGCACCAAAAGTGCTTCCATGGCCTCCCGATACAATGCCAACACGCAAAACGAGAAAATGCTAAAGTCGACCTAAACGACCTCGACTTTCCCAAAGGCATAATTCTCGTTTTTTCCACTACGCAACCCAAACAAACCATGCATTTAGGCATTCTAGCATACCTAGCACATTTCTACATCAACGGAAAGCATAACAGCGCAACTTCAACGTTCCAAGGTTTTACTATTCACAAAATACTATTCAATTGACAATTTAATTTGCAATCACAACATTTAACTGCAGAAAATGTTAAAAAGCTATAAATACACGTTCTACAATTGTCAAGGAACATTCTAGAAGCATCAAATTGTTTTAAATAACAATCTACGGATAAATCTCAAAATTTACAAAGTTAACATACATAACGTTTAAATGCGCAAATAACATGCTTCCCTCACCTTAGCTACTCCTAGACGCTAGGAAAACAACTCTAGTTGCCACGGAAACCACCCCGCACGAGCTCACGCGAAGATTGAACGATTGGAAGGTTGAAAGGTTTTTTTTTCTCTAAGAAGCTCTCGGCCTGCTCTCTCTCTGTTTTCAGCTTTTCTTTTCTTTTTTGTATTGTTTTAAGCTTATTAAGGTGATGACTTAGTCAAAGTTGGTCAAGGTTGGTCAAACAACTTAAAATTGGTCAAAATGACTTATTTTTGTGCATTTTTAAGCTAAATAACTAACACCAAAATTAATTCTAGCTAGCAACAATTAAAATATAAAATTTAAGTCATCTAAATACTAGTTTCACTATTTGCTGAGGACTAGAAATCGTTCTCTAGCTATCACTCCTTAAATGCAATGCACGTTGCGACGGCAAGAAAGTAACAATTAATTCACAAAGAATTTAAGGAAATATAATTTTCAAAATAATAAACAAGGAATTTTCACATTCTGGGCTCGGGTATTACACTTTCTCCCCCTTAAAACAATTGCGCCCACGCAATTCCTACCTGGTCAACAAACAACTCCGGATACTGATCCCGAACCTGGTCCTCTCTTTCCCAAGTTGCTTCCTCAAACCCATGATGATTCCACAGAACCTTTACTAACGGAATACTCTTTCTGCGAAGCTCCTGAATTTTCTGATCCACAATTCTAATCGGTTTCTCTTCATAAGACAACTTCTCTTCAATCTGCAAAGGCTCTGGTTCAAGTACATGTGAAGGGTCTGGATGATACTTCTTCAACATAGACACGTGGAACACATCGTGCAGTCTCGACAAGCTCGGAGGCAAAGCTAATCGATAAGCCAAAGGACCTACCTTTTCGGTGATCTCATACGGACCCATATACCTGGGATTAAGCTTCCCGCTCTTACCGTGCCGAATCAAACCCTTCCGTGGAGAAATCTTAAGAAACACCCAATCTCCCAAATCAAACTCAAGATCCCGACGGTGCTTATCCGCATAACTCTTCTGACGACTCTGAGCTGTAAGCATACGCTGGCGAATAAGGTGAACATTATCTACCATCTTAATCATCTCAGGTAACACAGTCGGATCAACTGTTCTCATCTCTCCAACCTCTTCCCAATATAACGGGGATCTGCATTTCCGACCATACAACGCCTCGTAGGGAGCCATACCGATAGTAGATTGATAACTATTGTTGTAGGCGAACTCCGCTAAAGGCAAAAACTTCTCCCAATTCTTCCCAAAGTCAATCACACATGCCCGAAGCATGTCTTCCAAGATCCTGATGGTTCTCTCAGACTTGCCATCAGTTTGTGAATGATATGCAGTGCTGAAGCTCAACTTAGTTCCCATGGCCTCTTGCAACTTCTGCCAAAAACAAGATCTGAATCTGGGATCTCTATCTGACACTATACTATGTGGTACTCCATGCAATCTCACAATATTAGCAACATAAAGTTCGGCTAGCTTATCAAGGCTATCTTGTTTGTTCACGAAAATAAAATGTGTAACTTTAGTCAAGCGGTCCACAACAACCCAAACAGAATCACATCCTCTCGGAGATCTAGGAAGATCGGTCACAAGGTCCATTGTTATATGTACCCACTTCCATTGCGGAATCGACAACGGCTGTAGAAGTTCGGCTGGCCTCTGATGCTCAACTTTAACCCTCTGACAAGTCAAACATTTGGATACATACCCAGCAATCTCCCTCTTCATATTGTTCCACCAGAAGTGTTGTTTCAAATCTCTATACATTTTTGTACTGCCCGGGTGAATCGTATACCTCGAATTATGTGCCTCGGACAGGATCTCATTCTTCAAAGTCGGATCATCAGGAACACATACTCTATCCCTGAATCTGAAGATGCCATCTGCATGTAATTTAAACTCCGACTCTCCCCCTTTTGATTTTTCTTGGATCTTCAAGATGTGAGGATCAGTCTTCTGAGCCTCTCTGATCTATGCTAGCAACCCTGACTGAATCTGTAAACTAGCAAATCGAATCCCTACCTCAGTAGCTTCTGGCTTCCATGAACAAATTTCTTCCAAAGTCTCCCAATCCTTGATAATCAAGCTTGCAACAGTAGCCTTTCGGCTCAAAGCATCAGCAACAACATTTGCCTTACCTGGCACATAGTTAATAGAACAGTTGTAACCACCCAAAAGCTCTAGCCATCTTCGCTGCCTCATATTCAGATCCTTCTGTGAAAACAAATACTTGAGACTCTTGTGGTCAGTAAATATTTCAAATCTGCAACCCCACAAGTAATGACGCCACTTCTTCAATGCAAACACAACTGCAGCTAACTCAAGATCATGTGTAGGGTAATTGACTTCATAAGGTTTCAATTTCCTAGAAGCATAAGCAATCACCTTACCATTCTGCATTAAAACACAGCCCAATCCTTCCTTAGATGCATCACTGTAGACAACGAAGTTCTCTGTTCCCTCAGGTAAAGCTAGTATAGGAGCTGTAGTTAGTCTCTTCTTCAATTCTTGGAAACTGGATTCACATTTGGCATCCCAGTTGTAAGCAACTTTCTTCCGAGTCAACTGGCTTAAAGGCCCAGAAATTTTGGAGAAGTCTTTAACAAATCTCCGGTAGTAACCTGCCAATCCAAGAAAACTTCGAATCTCTGACACCGTCTCAGGTCTCTTCCAAGATGAAACAACTTCAATCTTAGCTGGGTCCACTGAAATTCCTCGATCTGAAATGATATGGCCTAGAAAAGATATCTGATTCAATTAGAACTCGCACTTGCTGAATTTAGCAAAAAGCTTATTTTCCTGCAAAGTCTGTAACACAATCATCAAGTGCTGCTCATGTTCAGCCTCGTTCTTCGAATACACTAAAATGTCGTCAATAAAGATCACGACAAACTGATCAAGGTAAGGTTGGAAAACTCTCTGCATCAAGTCCAAGAATGCGGTTGGTGCATTCGTCAATCCAAACGGCAAAACAACAAATTCATAGTGGCCATATCTAGTCCTGAATGCCGTCTTTGGTATATCGTCACTCCGAATCCTAAGTTGATAGTAACCCTGCCTCAAGTCAAATTTGGAGTAAACACTCGCACCTTGCAACTGGTCAAACAATTCTTCAATCAACGGCAAGGGGTATTTATTCTTAATCGTGACTTGATTAAGTCCCCTGTAATCAATGCATAACCGTAGCGTGTCGTCTTTCTTTCTCACAAATAACACAGGCGCACCCCACGGCGAAGAACTAGGTTGTATAAACCCTTTCTCAAGTAAGTTCTGAAGCTGAATTTTTAACTCTTGAAGTTCAGCCGATGCCATTCTATAAGGACTCCTAGAAATTGGCACAGTGCCTGACACAAGATCAATCACGAACTCAATCTCCCTATCCGGTGGTAAACCAGGTAATTCCTCGGGAAATACACCAGGGAAGTCTCTAACAATCGGAACCTCATTCAAACTCAACTTATCAGTAGGCTGATTGATCAAATAAGCTAAGTAAGCTTCACAACCCCTATTCAACAACTTAGAAGTCTTGATCGCTGATAAAAGTGGAATGCGGGCAGCCTTGCAGTTCCCAACAATCTCTAGTACCGGTAGGTCAGGAACCTTAAGATAAACGACCTTTGTTCTACAATCCAACTGAGCATAATACTTCCCCAACCAATCCATTCCCAAAATGATTTCAAAGTCACGGAATGGTAATATAATTAAATCAGCAGAAATTTACGGTTCTCAATACATATATCACAAGATTTACAAATAGACTCAGTAACAAATTTTGCACCCAAAGGCGTACTAACTTCAACTTCATGAGGCAATTTATCAATGCAAACATTCACAGATCGTGCACATGCAGGAGTTATAAACGAATGTGTAGCTCCGGGATCAATCAAAACTTTAACTGGTTGAGTATTGAGAAGAAAGGTACCTTCCACTATAGCTGTAGTATCGGGTAGCTCCTCTGCATCCAGTGCAAAGACCCTAGCCTGAACTCTCTGTGCTGGACGTGCACCTGTAGCCCTATTCTGAACACCTTGGCCTCCACCACGACCCTGAACATTGTTATACTTAGGGCAATCTCTCACCCTATGATCATCACTGCCACAACCCATACATTTACCACTCTTCCTCCAGCAGTTAGCCTCAATATGCCCTGACCGATTACAATAATTACACTGCTGATTTTGCCTAACTGTAGTATTTCTTGTAGGTGCTGGGGCTCTGGCAGGGGTAGGAACTGTACCTCCCTGCTGGGGTCTAGTCACAGCTGGCCTAGCCTGAATCTGCTGCTGTGGCTGATACGGATGCTGCTGAGGAACCTGTGTAGAAGACTGATACTGCCTCGGCTGAATCTGGCTGCTCTGGCCCAAATACTGCTTCTTACTCGGCTGACTACTCTCAGCTAACATCTCAGCCTTCCGTTTCTCAAACTTCGAGGCTGCCTGAAATGCCTCGGGAAAAGTAGTGTAGGTCTGCCCAGTCAAATGTAACTGTATGTCCATTCTTAGCCCACGGACAAACCTATGTATCATCCTCCTAGCCGGTCGTACCAACTCGGGCATATACCTCGACAGGCTAACAAACCTAGCCTCGTACTGAGTAACAGTCATATTTCCCTGTTTCAGGGCCACAAACTCATCTTCCCTCCTTTCTATAGCCATATCAGGAATATACTTATCCCGAAACTCACTTACAAAATCATCCCATAAATGTGGAACATCCTCACAATCCCACCTCAATCTGACAGTATTCCATCACTGCTCTGCATCGCCCTCAAACAAGAATGACGCATAATATATTCTTGCCTCATCAGTGTACCTCAAAGCGGTGAAAATTTTCTTGACACGGTTAATCCATCTCTCGGCTGCCTCATCATCCGGCTCTCCGAAGAACTTTCCCGGCTCGTGCCTCAGAAATTTCTCTAACTGATTATTCTCAACTCTGTACCCCTGTCCACCAGGATTAGCTTGATTTCCCTGGGGATTATTCCTGTCCTGCCTCTGCTCATGCAGTACCTGTGTAATCCGGTCTACTGCAGTAGTCATAGTAGCCATAAACTGCTCAGGCAACGGCTGCTGACCCTGTTCTGCTGCCTCTTCATCTGATCCTATACCTTGAGTACCACGACGTGGCGGCATAGTAGCAATTCACAATAGCTGGCAACATTTAAAAGCAGTTTATAGACAGAAATATAACACATAAGATTAGATAACACTCAAGTCAATAACAATCCAATATTCTATCACAGAATTCACATAAGACAAGTTCAACTTGCCAAACTATTTCACTTAAACACATAAACATTCTAAGTTCACAAAGTCATGCTATATCATTTTCTTTTCACTTAGCAATCACACATAAACACTTTAGCATTTTAGACCTTTACCCCACAGACCGAGAATCATATCCCGGCTCATGCAAGACTATTATGCTCTGATACCACCTAAAGATGTCACGCCCCGACCCGACCTCGCAAAAGGCCAAGCCCCGACCCGACACATGGACGGAGTCTCCTCTGTACTGCGGACAATCCGAAAACCCTAAAACCAATATAATACTTGTGAAAGCCATAAAATAATCAAAACAAGCTAATTTTCTTTAAAATATACATTTCTTATTAATAAACTTTGCAACTCAAAATGATATGCATACTACACAAGTATTTATGCCACTAATCAACTCCATTAGCATGCATTTCCTTACTAGTCACAAGGTATAAGTTTACAACTTTTACATTCTTCCAACTTATACAACATAAGACCGTAGAGGCCTGAAACCAGAAAATACATACAAGGCTACAAGCCTCAAAATTAAGCGACATCCAAGCAATATACATATCAAGCAAGGCTCGCACAAAATCTGGCAACCAACCACCAGCAAAGCAAAGAAGTGCAATCACGGGAACACCTCCACATGTTCCTCCTCCTCAATTACCTCAAGAGGGTCTGCTTCAACTACTCCTGTAAAAATATAGTATAGAGAGGAATGAGCAAAAACTATTGCTCAGCGAGGGCAATTGGTCTCAAGGACGGAGATGAGAGGAGTATGCAATGCAATTAGCCAAGCAATACATACAATTAACATTTAAAGATACAAACAAGTCAATATCATAACAAGGCAAGCATTAAAGACTATAAACATTCACTCAAAGGATACGGTACTCTTTTCACGAGCAACTTTCATTCAAGAATTCGATGACGACGCGCCGGCCCAAACCACCTTATAACACCAGTTTGGAATACCTCGGAAGTATCCATCAACCTATGACCCAAATCTCCCTGGGAGGCAACCCAAGCGAGAAAGGGAATAGCAGCGGAGCTAGAGAAACCAACACTGGCAACCCGAGGCTACCCAGAGAGGCCCATCACTCACGCGCGAGACACTATGCAATGCAAGACTCGATACAAGGCGATAAACAAGCGATAAAGCCACACGTGGGAGAATAACAAAGTAGGTTACTCTCGCACGCGATAACAGCAATTGATAAGCATTTCAATCCAAATCAATTCAAACAAGTATTTCAAGCAACCCTAAGCTTTCTATAGGCATAAAGTCAAGAAAACAAACAAAAACAAAAAACGAAACCAACTAACAAAAACCTACCATTTCCAAAAGAGCCACGAGTTCTGTAAACCGACTTCACCAATCCTCCTAGATCACCATAAGGCACGTCTAAAGACCCCAAGACCTTACTTTACCCTAGAACTCGCGCAAAGCCCCGATTTTCCCCTTTCTCGTTTGAACTACAACTATACCAACCAAACACCCAACCAACGCCATAATCGCACCAAAAGTGCTTCCATGGCCTCCCGATACAATGCCAACATGCAAAACGAGAAAACGCTAAAGTCGACCTAAACGACCCCGAATTTCCCAAAGGCATAATTCTCGTTTTTTCCACTACGCAACCCAAACAAACCATGCATTTAGGTATTCTAGCATACCTAGCACATTTCTACATCAACGAAAATCATAACCGCGCAACTTCAACGTTCCAAGGAACATTTAACCGCTATTCATAAAACACTATTCAATTGACAATTTAATTTGCAATCACAACATTTAACCGCAGAAAATGTTAAAAAGCTATAAATACACGTTCTACAATTGCCAAGGAACATTCTAGAAGCATCAAATCGCTTTAAATAACAATCTACGGATAAATCTCAAAATTTACAAAGTTAACATACATAACGTTTAAATGCGCAAATAACATGCTTCCCTCACCTTAGGCACTCTTAGTCGCTAGGAAAACAACGCTAGTCACCTCGAAAATCACCCCGTACGAGCTCACGCGAAGATTGAACGATTGGAAGGTTGAAAGGTTTTTTTTTCTCTAAGAAGCTCTCGGCCTGCTCTCTCTCTGTTTTCGGCTTTTTTTTTTTTTTTTTTGTATTGTTTTAAGCTTATTAAGGTGATGACTTAGTCAAAGTTGGTCAAGGTTGGTCAAACAACTTAAAATTGGTCAAAATGACTTATTTTTGTGCAGTTTTAAGCTAAATAACTAACACCAAAATTAATTCTAGCTAGCAACAATTAAAATATAAAATTTAAGTCATCTAAATACTAGTTTCACTATTTGCTGAGGACTAGAAATCGTTCTCTAGCTATCACTCCTTAAATGCAATGCACGTTGCGACGGCAAGAAAGTAACAATTAATTCACAAAGAATTTAAGGAAATATAATTTTCAAAATAATAAACAAGGAATTTTCACATTCTGGGCTCGGGTATTACACAGGGTCTCCGTTGCTCCAGTGCGTATAACTTTTGATCCGTAAGGAGTTACGCGGCGCACAGTATACCGTTGCAAAGCTCTCTGAGAGCTCTACGACGGGGGCTGCCAACTTTTTCGCTGTGCCTATTTTTGAAGCCCAAAATTGAATGTTTTCATCAATTTCAGGACACTGTTCTTCGTTTGCCCTGTTTTTCCGTCCTGGATCGTACGTCGTGAGCTGTTAAAAGGACGACAACCTGACTCGCGGTACATCAGAGGGCCCTACAACGTGTCGATATCACGTCTTGTGACGATACTGCGTAATTGAAGCGGATAGGTTGTCATTAAGCCCATTGGGCCTTTTGAATGGGCCATCTCTCTAGGCTGGCATTGTGAATCGTTAACACATATAAGAATTGTGCCCTCAACTTGACGGGTGCGATCATACCAGCACTAATGCAAAGGATCCCATCAGAACTCCGAAGTTAAGTGTGCTTGGTCGAGAGTAGTACAAGGAGGGGTGACCCCCTGTGAAGTCCTCGTGTTGCACCCCCTTTTCAATTTTTTTTTCCCAGGTTAAGGTTGCCAAGATACTTTATCCACCAAATCTCTATTACCGAATCCCACGGAACATTGGGCAAGACAACTTCGCTTCACGTAGAGGCCGGGCCCGCAAACCGAGTGCATAGGGTTTGTGACCAGGTCTCCGTCGCTCCGGTGCCCATAACATTTGATCTGTAAGGAGTTACGCGGCGCACAGCATACCATTGCAAAGCTCACTGAGAGTTGTACGACGGGGGCAGCCAGCTTGCTCGCTGTGCCCTTTTTGGAGCCCAAAATCGAATGTGTTCATCAGTTTCAGGACACTTTTCTTCTTTCGCCCTATTTTTCTGTCTCGGATCGTACGTCGTGAGCTGTTAAAAGGACGACAACCTGACTCGCGGTACATCAGTGGGCCCTACAAGGTGTCGATATCACGTCTTGCGAGGATGCTGCATTGTTGAAGCTGATGGGTTGTCATTAAGCCCATTGGGCCTTTTGAATGGGCCATCTCTCTAGGCTGGCACTATGAACCGTTAACACATATAGGAATTTTGCCCTCAACATGACGGGTGCAATCATACCACCACTAATGCACCAGATCCCATCAGAACTCTGAAGTTAAGCGTGCTTGGGCTAGAGTAGTACTAGGATGGGTGACCCCCTGGGAAGTCGTCGTGTTGCACCCCCATTTCAATTTTTTTTGCCCTGGTTAGGGTTGCCAAGATACTTTATCCACCAAATATCTATTACCGAATCCCACGGAACATTGGGCAAGACAACCTCGCTTCACGTAGAGGCTGGGCCCGCAAACCGAGGGCGTAGAGTTTGTGACCAGGTCTTCGTCGCTCCGGTGCCCATAACATTTGATCCGTAAGGAGTTACACGGTGTACAGTATACCGTTGCAAAGCTCTCTGAGAGCTCTACGACGGGGGCAGCGAGCTTGCTCACTGTGCCCATTTTTGGAGCCCAAAATCAAATGGTTTCAACAATTTCAGGAGACTTTTCTTCTTTTGCCCTGTTATTTCATCCCGTATCCTACGTCGTGAGTGGTTAAAATGACGACAACCTGACTTGTGGTACATCAGAGGGCCCTACAACGTGTCGATATCACGTCTTGCGAGGATGCTGCGTTGTTGGAGTGGATGGGTTGTCGTTAAGCCCATTGGGCCTTTTGAATGGGCCATCTCTCTAGGCTGGCACTGTGACCCGTTAACACATATAGGAATTGTGCCCTCATCATAACGGGTGCGATCATACCAGCACTAATGCAACGGATACCATCAGAACTCCGAAGTTAAGCGTGCTTGGGCTAGAGTAGTACTAGGATGGGTGACCCCCTGGCAAGTCCTCGTGTTGCACCCCCTTTTCAATTTTTTTCGCCATGGTTAGGATTGCCAAGATACTTTATCCTCCAAATCTCTATTACCGAATCCCACAGAACATTGGGCAAGAAAACTTCGCTTCACATAGAGGCCAGGCCCGCAAACCGAAGGCGTAGGGTTTGTGACCAAGTCTCCGTCGCTCCGGTGCCCATAACTTTTGATCCGTAAGGAGTTACGCGGCGCACAGCATACCGTTGCAAAGCTCTCTGAGAGCTCTATGACGGGGGCAGCCAGCTTGCTCGCTGTACCCATTTTTGAAGCCGAAAATTGAATGTTTTCATCAGTTTCAGGACACTTTTCTTAGTTTGCCCTATTTTTTTGTCCCGGATCGTACGTCGTGAGCTGTTAAAAGGATGACAACCTGACTCGCGGTACATCAGAGGGCCCTACAACGTGTCGATATCACGTCTTGCGAGGATGCTGCGTTGTTGAAGTGGATGGGTTGTCGTTAAGCCCATTGGGCCTTTTGAATGGGCCATCTCTCTAGGCTGGCACTGTGAACCGTTAACACATATAGGAATTGTTCCCACAACATGACAGGTACGATCATACCAGCACTAATGCACCGGATCCCATCAGAACTCTTAAGTTTAGCGTGCTTGGGCTAGAGTTGTAAAAGGATGGGTGACCCCTTGGGAAGTCCTCGTGTTGTACCCCCTTTTCAATTTTTTTTGCCCTGGTTAGCGTTGCCAAGATACTTTATCCACCAAATCCTTATTACTGAATCCCACAGAAAATTGGGCAAGACAACTTCGCTTCACGTAGATGCCGGGCCCGCAAACCGAGGGCGTAGGGTTTGTGACCCGGTCTCCGTCGCTCTGGTGGCCATAACTTTTGATCCGTAAGGAGTTATGCGGAGCACAGCATATCTTTGCAAAGCTCTCAGAGAGATGTACGACAAGGGCAGCCAGCCTTCTCACTATGCCCCTTTTTGGAGCCCAAAATCGAACATTTTCATCAGTTTTAGGCCAGTTTTGTTGTTTTGCTCTATTTTTCCGTCCTGGATTGTACGTTGTGAGTTGTTAAAGGGACGAAAACCAGACTCGCAGGACATCATAGGGCCCTACAACGTGTCGATATCACGTCTTGCGAGGATGCTGCGTTGTTGAAGCGGATGGGTTGTCGTTAAGCCCATTGGGCCTTTTGAATGACCTATCTCTCCGATGCTTATAACTTTTGATCCGTAAGGAGTTACGCGGCGCACAACATACCGCTGCAAAGCTCTCTGAGAGCTCTACGACGGGGGCAGCCAGCTTGCTCGCTGTGCCCATTTTAGAAGCCCAAAATTGAATGTTTTCATCAATTTCAGGACACTTTTCTTCGTTTGCCTATTTTTCCATCCCGGATCGTACGTCGTGAGCTGTTAAAAGGACGACAACCTGACTCGCGGTACATCCAAGGGCCCTAGAACGTTTCGATATCACGTCTTGCGAGGATGCTGCGTTGTTGAAGTGGATGGGTTGTCGTTAAGCCCATTGGGCCTTTTGAATGAACTATCTCTCTAGGTTGGGACTGTGAACCGTTAACACATATAGGAATTGTGCCATCAACATGACGGGTGCGATCAGACCAGCACTAATGCCCCGGATCCAATCAGAACTCCGAAGTTAAGCGTGCTTGGGCGAGAGTAGTACTAGGATGGGTGACCCCTTGGGAAGTCCTCGTGTTGCACCCCCATTTCAATTTTTTTTGACCTGGTTAAGGTTGTCAAGATACTTTATCCACCAAATCCCTATTACCGAATCCCACGGAGCATTGGGCAAGACAACTTCGCTTCACGTAGAGGCCGGGCCCCCAAACCGAGGGCGTAGGGTTTGTGACCTGGTCTCCGTCGCTCCTGTGCCCATTACATTTGATCCGTAAGGAGTTACGCGGTGCACAGCATACCGTTGCAAAGCTCTCTAAGAGCTCTACGACCGGGGCAGCCAGCTTGAATAGGCCATCTCTCTAGGTTGGCACTGTGAACCGTTAACTCATATAGGAATTGTGCACTCAACATGACGGGTGCGATCGTACCAGCACTAATGCACCGGATCCTGTCAGAACTCCGAAGTTAAGCGTGCTTGGGCGAGAGTAGTACTAGGATGGGTGACCCCTTAGGAAGTCCTCGTGTTGCACCGCCTTTTCAATTTTTTTTGCCCTGGTTAGGGTTGCCAAGTTACTTTATCCTCCAAATCTCTATTATCGAATCCCACGGAACATTGGGCAAGACAACTTCGCTTCACGTAGAGGCCGGGCCCGCAAACCGAGGGCGTAGGGTTTGTGACCTGGTCTCCGTCGCTTCGTTGCCCATAACTTTTGGTCCGTAAGGAGTTACGCGGCGCACAGCATACCGTTGCAAAGCTCTTTGAGAGCTCTACGATGGGGGCAGCTAGCTTGCTTGCTGTGCCCTTTTTTGGAGCCCAAAATCGAATGTTTTCATCAGTTTTATGACACTTTTATTCTTTTGCCCTGTTTTTCCATCCCAGATCGTACGACGTGAGCTGTTAAAAGGACGACAACCTGACTCGCTGTACATCAGAGGGCCCTACAACGTGTCGATATCACATTTTGCGAGGATGCTGCGTTGTTGAAGCGAATGGGTTATCGTTAAGCCCATTGGGCCTTTTGAATGGGCCATCTCTCTAGGCTGGCACTGTGAACCGTTAAGATATATAGGAATTGTGCCCTCAACATGACGGGTGCGATCATACCAACACTAATGCCCCGGATCCTATCAGAACTACGAAGTTAAGCATGCTTGGGCGAGAGTAGCACAGGGATGGGTGACCCCCTGGGAAGTGCTCGTGTTGCACCCCCTTTTCAATTTTTTTTGCCCTGGTTAGGGTTGCCAAGATACTTTATCCCCCAAATCTCTTTTACCGAATCCCACGGAACAATTGGCAAGACAACTTCGCTTCACGTAGAGGTCGGGCCCGCAAACTGAGGGCGTAGAGTTTGTGACCAGGTCTTCGTCACTCCGGTGCCCATTACTATTGATCCGTAAGGAGTTACGCGGCGCACAACATACCGTTGCAAAGCTCTCTGAGAGCTCTACGACGGGGGCAGCCAGCTTGCTCGCTGTGCCCTTTTGGAGCCCAAAATTGAACATTTTCATCAGTTTCAGGCCCCTTTTGTTCTTTTAATCTATTTTTCCGTCCCGGATCGTATGTCGTGAGCTGTTAAAAGGACGACAACCTAACTCGCGGTACATCAGAGGGCCCTACAACGTGTCGATATCACGTCTTGCGAGGATGCTGCGTTGTTGAAGCAGATGGGTTGTCGTTAAGCCCATTGGGCCTTTTGAATGGGGCATCTCTCTAAATTAGGACAGTGAACCGTTAACACATATACAAAATATGCCCTCAAGATGACAGGTGCGATCAGACCAGCACTAATGCACCAGATTCCATCAGAACTTCGAAGTTGAGCGTGCTTGGGTGAAAGTGGTACTAGGATGGGTGACCCCCAGGGAGGTCCTCGTGTTGCACCTCCTTTTCAATATTTTTTGCCCTGGTTAGGGTTGCCAAGATACTTTATCCACCAAATCCCTATTATCGAATCCCACGAAACATTGGGCAAGACAACTTCGCTTCACGTAGAGGCCGGGCCTGCAAACCGAGGGCGTAGGGTTTGTGACCAGGTCTCCGTCGCTCCGGTGCCCATAACTTTTGATCTGTAAGGAGTTACGCTGCGCACTGCATACCGTTGCATAGCTCTTTGGGAGCTCTACGATGGGGGCAGCCAGCTTGCTTGCTATGCACATTTTTGGAGCCCAAAATCGAACGTTTTCATTAGTTTCAGGCCACTTTTCTTCTTTTGCCCTATTTTTCGGTCTAGGATCGTATGTCGTGAGCTGTTAAAAGGACGACAACCTGACTCATGGTACATCAGAGGGCCCTACAACGTGTCGATATCATGTCTTGCGAGGATGCTGCATTGTTGAAGTGGATGGGTTGTCGTTAAGCCCATTGGCCTTTTTGAATGGGCCATCTCTCTAAACTGGGACAGTGAACCGTTAACACATATAGGAATTGTGCCCTCACCATGATAGGTGCGATCATACCAGCACTAATGCACCGGATCCCATTAGAACTTCGAAGTTGAGCGTGCTGGGGCGAGAGTAGTACTAGGATGGGTGACCCCCAGGGAAGTCCATGTGTTGCACCCCTTTTTCAATTTTTTTTGCCCTGGTTAGGGTTGCCAAGATACTTTATCCACCAATTCTCTATTACCGAATCCCACGGAACATTGGGCAAGACAACTTCACTTCACGTAGAGGCTTGGCCCGCAAACCGAGGGTGTGGGGTTTACGACCAGATCTCCATCGCTCCGGTGCCCATAACTTTTGATCTGTAAGGAGTTACGTGGCGCACAGCATACTGTTGGAAAGATCACCGAGAGCTCTACGATAGGGGCAGCTAGCTTGCTCCTTTTGCCCATTTTTTGAGGCCAAAATCGAATATTTTCATCAGTTTCAGATTACTTTTCTTCTTTTGCTCTATTTTTCCATCTTGGATCGTACGTCGTGAGCTGTTAAAAGGATGATAACCTGACTCGCGGTACATCACAGGGCCCTACGACGTGTCGATATCACATCTTGCGAGGATGTTGCGTTGTTGAAGCAGATGGGTTGCCGTTAAGCCCATTAGGCCTTTTGAATGGGCCATCTCTCTAGGCTGACACTGTGAATAGTTAACACGTATAGGAATTGTGCTCTCAACATGACGGGTGCGATCATACCAGCACTAATGCACCGGATCCCATCAGAGCTTCGAACCCTTTTCAATTTTTTTTGCCCTGGTTAGGGTTGCCAAGATACTTTGTCCACCAAATCTCTATTACCAAATCCCACGAAACATTGGGCAAGACAACTTCGCATCACTTAGAGGCCGGGCCCACAAACCGAGGGCGTAGGGTTTGTGACCAGGTCTCCGTCGCTCCGGTGCCCATAACTTTTGATCCGTAAGGAGTTACGCAGCGCACAGCATACCGTTGCAAGGCTCTCTAAGAGCTCTACGACTGGGACAGCAAGCTTGCTCGCTGTGCCCATTTTGGAGACCAAAATAGAACGTTCTCATCAGTTTCTGGCCACTTTTCTTCTTTTGCCCTATTTTTCCATCCCGGATCGTAAGTCGTGAGCTATTAAAAGGACGACAACCTGACTCATGGTACATCAGAGAGCCCTACAACTTGTCGATTTCATGTCTTGCGAGGATGCTGTGTTGTTGAAGCGGATGGGTTGTCGTTAAGCCCATTGGGCCTTTTGAATGGGCCATCTCTCTAGGCTGGCACTGTGAACCATTAACACATATAGGAATTGTGCCGTCAACATGACGGGTGCGATCATACCAACACTGATGCACCGGATCCCATCAGAACTCCGAAGTTAAGCGTGCTTGGGCGAGAGTAGTACTAGGATGGATGACCTCTTGCGAAGTCCTCGTGTTGCATCTCCTTTTCAATTTTTTTTGCCCTGGTTAGGGTTGCCAAGATACTTTATCCACCAAATCTCTATTACCGAATCACACGGAACATTGGGCAAGACAACTTCACTTCACGTAGAGGCCGACCCCCCAAACCGAAGGCGTAGGGTTTGTGACCAGGTCTCCGTCGCTCCGGTGCCCATAACTTTTGATTCGTAAGGAGTTACGCGGCACACAGCATACCGTTGCAAAGCTCTCTAAGAGCTCTACGATGGGGGCAGCTAGCTTGCTCGCTGTGTCCGTTTTTGGGGCAAAAAATCAAAAGTTTTCTTCAGTTTCAAGCTAGTTTTCTTCTTTTGCCCAGTTTTTCTGTCCCGGATCGTACGTCGTGAGCTATTAAAAGGATGACAACCTGACTCACAGTACATCAGAGGGCCCTACAACGTGTCGATATCAAGTCTTGCCAGGATGCTGCGTTGTTGACGCGGATGGGTTGTCGTTAAGCCCATTGGTTCTTTTGAATGGGCCATCTCTCTAGGCTGGCACTGTGAACCGTTAACACATATAGGAATTGTGCCCTCAACATGATGGGTGCGATCATACCAGCACTAATGCACCGGATCCCATCTGAACTCCGAAGTTAAACGTGCTGGAGCAAGAGTAGTACTAGGATGGGTGACCCATTGGGAAGTCTTCGTGTTGCACCACCTTTTCAATTTTTTTTGCCCTGGTTAGGGTTGCCAAGATACTTTATACACCAAATCTCTATTACCGAATCCCACGGAACATTGGGCAAGAGAACTTCGCTTCACGTAGAGGCCGGACCCGCAAACCGAGGGCGTGGGGTTTGTGACCAGGTCTCCGTTGCTCCGGTGCCTATAACTTTTGATCCGTAAGGAGTTACGCGGCGTACAGCATACCATTGCAAAGCTCTCTGAGAGCTCTACGACGGGGGCATCCATCTTGCTCGATGTGCCCATTTTTGGAGCCTAAAATCGAACGTTTTCATCAGTTTCCGGCCACTTTTCTTCTTTTTCCCCGTTTTTCGATCCCGGATCCTACGTCGTGAGCTGTTAAAAGGACGACAACTTGACTCGTAGTACATCAGGGGGCCCTACAACGTGTCGATATCACGTCTTGCTAGGATGCTGCATTGTTGAAGCAGATGGGTTGTTGTTAAGCCCATTGGGCCTTTTGAATAGGCCATCTATCTAGGCTGGCACTGTGAACCGTTAACACGTATAGAAATTGTGCCCTGAACATGACGGGTGTGATCATACTAGCACTAATGCACCGGATCCCATCAGAACTCCGAACCCTTTTCAATTTTTTTTGCCCTGGTTAGGTTTGCCAAGATAATTTATCCACCAAATCTCTATTACCAAATTTCAAGGAACATTGGGCGAGACAACTTTGCTTCTCGTAGATGTCGGGCCCGCAAACCGAGGGCGTAGGATTTGTGACTAGGTCTCCGTCGCTCCGGTGCCCATGACTTTTGATCCGTAAGGAGTAACACGGCACACAGCATACCGTTGCAAAGCTCTCTGACAGCTCTACGACCGGGGCAGCCAACTTGCTCGCTGTGCCCATTTTTTGAGCCTAAAATCGAACGTTTTCATTAGGTTCAGGCCACTTTTGTCCTTTTGCTCTATTTCTCCGTCCCGGATCGTGCGTCGTGAGCTGTTAAAAGGACGGCAACCTGACTCGCGGAAATCAGAGGGCCCTACAACTTGTCGATATCACGTCTTGCGAGGATGCTGCGTTGTTGAAGTGGATGGGTTATCGTTAAGCCCATTGGGCCTTTTGAATGGGCCATCTCTCTAGGCTGGGACTGTGAACTGTTAACACGTATAGGAATTGAGCCCTCAAAATGACGGGTGCGATCATTCCAGTACTAATGCACTGGATCCCATCAGAACTCCGAAGTGAAGCGTGCTTGTGCGAAAGTAGTACTAGGATGGTTGACTCCCTAGGAAGTCCTCGTGTTGCACCCCTTTTCAATTTTTTTTGCCCTGGTTAGGGTTGCCAAGATACTTTATCCACCAAATCTCTATTACCGAATCCCACGGAACATTGGGCAAGACAACTTCGCTTCAAGTAGAGGCCGGGCCTACAAACCGAGGGCGTAGGGTTTGTGACCAGGTCTCAGTCGCTCCGGTGCCCATAACTTTTGATCCGTAAGGAGTTACGCGGCGCACAGCATACCGTTTCAAAGCTCTATGAGGGTGGCCGCTAGTTTGCTCGCTGTGCCTATTTTTGGAGTCCAAAATCAAACATTTTCATCAGTTTCAGGACACTTTTCATCTTTTACTCTATTTTTCCGTCCCGGATTGTACGTCGTGAGCTGTTAAAAGGACGAAAACCTGACTTGCGTGACATTAGAGGGCCCTACAACGTGTCGATATCACGTCTTGCAAGGATGCTACGTTGTTGAAGCGGATGGGTTGTCGTTGAGCCCATTGGGCCTTTTGAATGGGCCATCTCTTTAGGCTGGCACTGTGAATCGTTAACACATATAGAAATTGCGCCCTTAACATGACGGGTGCAATCTTACCAGCACTAATGCACTGGATCCCATCAGAACTCCGAAGTTAAACGTGCTTGGGCGAGAGTTGTACTAGGATGGGTGACCCCCTGGGAAGTCCTCATATTGCACCCCCTTTTCAATTTTTTTTGCCCTGGTTAGGGTTCCCAAGATACTTTATCCACCAAATCTCTATTACCGAATCCCACGGAACATTGGGCCAGACAACTTCGCTTCACGTAGAGGCCGGGCCTGCAAACTGACGGCCTAGGGTTTGTGACCAGGTCTCCGTCGCTTCGGTGCCCATAACTTTTGATCCGTAAGGAGTTACGCGGCGTACAGCAAACCGTTGCAAAGCACTCAGAGAGCTCTACGACGGGGAGCCCAAAATCGAACGTTTTCATCCATTTTTGGAGCCCAAAATCGAACGTTTTCATCCATTTCAGGCCATTTTTCTTCTTTTGCCCATTTTTTTCGTCTCGGATCGTACGTCGTGAGATGTTAAAAGGACGACAACCTGACTCGTGGTACATTAGAGGGCCTTACAACGTGTCAATATCTTGTCATGCGAGGATGCTGCGTTGTTGATGCGGATGGGTTGTCGTTAAGCCCATTGGGCCTTCTGAATGGGCCATCTCTCTAGGCTGGCACTGTGAACATTAGCACATATTGGAATTGTGCCCTCAACATGACGGGTGCGATCATACCAGCACCAATGCACCGGATCCCATCAGAACTCCGAAGTTAATCGTGGTTGGGTGAGAGTAGTACTAGGATGGTTGACCCCCTAGGAAGTCCTCGTGTTGTACCCCTTTTCAATTTTTTTTGCCCTGGTTAGGGTAGTCAAGATACTTTATCCACCAAATCTCTATTACCGAATCCCACGGAACATTGGGCAGGACAACTTTGCTTGACGTAGAGGTCGGGCCCGCAAACCGAGGGCATAGGGTTTGTGACCAGGTCTCCTTCGCTCCGGTGCCCATAACTTTTGATCCGTAAGGAGTTACGCGGTGCATAGCATACCGTTGCAAAGCTCTCTGAGAGCTCTACGACAGGGGCAGCCAGCTTGCTCGTTGTGCCCATTTTTTGAGCCCAAAATCAAACGTTTCCATCAGTTTTGGGCCACTTTTCTTCTTTTGCTTTCTTTTTGTGTCTCGGATCGTATGTCGTGAGTTGTTAAAAGGGCGACAACCTGACTTGCGGTACATCAGAGGGCCCTACAACAGGTCGATATCACGTCTTAAGAAGGATGCTGCGTTGTTGATGTGGATGGGTTGTCGTTAAGCCCATTCGGCCTTTTGAATGGGCCATGTCTCTAAGCTGGGACTGTGAACCGTTTACACATATAGGAATTGTGCCCTCAGCATGACGGGTGCGACCATACCAGCACTAATGCACCAGATCCCATCAGAACTCCGAAGTTAAGCGTGCTTGGGCGAGAGTAGTACTAGGATGGGCGACCCCCTGGGAAATCCTAGTGTTTCACCCCCGTTTCAATTTTTTTTTCCCTGGTTAGGGTTGCCAAGATACTTTATCCACCAAATCTCTATTACCGAATCCCACGGAACATTGGGCAAGACAACTTCGCTTCACGTAGAGGCCGGGCACACAAACCGAGGGTGTAGGGTTTATGACCAGGTCTCCGACGCTCTGGTGCCTATAACTTTTGATCCGTAAGGAGTTACGCGGCGCACAACATACCGTTGCAAAGCTCTCGGAGAGCTCTACATCGGGGGTAGCCAGCTTCCTAGCTGTGCCCCATTTTTGAGCCCAAAATCGAATGTTTTCATCAGTTTCAGGCCACTTTTCTTCTTTTGCCCAGTTTTTCCATCCCGGATCGTACGTCGTGAGCTGTTAAAAGGACGACAACTTGACTCGCGGTACATCAAAGGGAACTCCAACGTGTCGATATCACGTCTTGCGAGGATGCTGCGTTGTTGAAGCGGATGGGTTGTCGTTAAGTCATTGGGCCTTTTAAATGGGCCATCTCTCTAAACTGGGACTGTGAACCTTTAACACATTTATGAATTGTTCCATCAACATGACGGGTGCGATCATACCATCACTGATGCACCGGATCCCATCAGAACTCCGAAGTTAAGCGTGCTTGGGCGAGAGTAGTGCTAGGATGGGTGGCCCCTTGGGAAGTCCTCGTGTTGCACACCCTTTTCAATTTTTTTTGCCCTGGTTAGGGTTGCCAAGATACTTTATCAACCAAATCTCTATTACCGAATCCCACGGAACATTGGGCAAGACGACTTCACTTCACGTAGAGGCCGGGCCAGCAAACCGAGGGCGTAGGGTTTGTGACCAGGTCTCCGTCTCTCCGGTGCCCATAACTTTTGATCCGTAAGGAGTTACGCATCGCATAGCATAATGTTGGAATGCTCTCTGAGAGCTCTACGACAGGGGCAGTAAGCTTGCTCGCTTTGCCCTTTTTGGAGCCCAAAATCGAACATTTTCAAAAGTTTCAGGCCACTTTTCTGCTTTGGCGCTATTTTTTCATCCCGGATCGTACGTCGTGAGCTATTAAAAGGATGACAACCTAATTCACGGGACATTAGAGGACCCTACAACGTGTCGATATCACGTCTTGCGAGGATGATGTATTGTTGAAGTGGATGGGTTGTCGTTAAGCCCATTGGGCCTTTGGAATGGGCCATCTCTCTAGGCTGGCACTGTGAACCATTAACACATATAGGAATTGTGCCCTCAACATGACCGGTGCGATCATACCAACTCTAATGCATCGGATCCCATCAGAACTCCGAAGTTAAGCATGCTTGGGCGAGAGTAGTACTTGGATGGGTGACCCCTTGGGAAGTCCTCGTGTTGCACCTCATTTTCAATTTTTTTTGCCCTGGTTAGGGTTGCCAAGATACTTTATCAACCAAATCTCTATTACTGAGTCCCACGGAACTTTGGGAAGACAACTTCGCTTCATGTAGAGGCCGGGCCCGCAAACCGAGGGCGTAGGGTTTATGACCAGGTCTCCGTCGCTCCGGTGCCCATAACTTTTGATCCATAAGGAGTTACGCGGCGCACATCATACCATTGCAAAGCTCTTTGAGAGCTCTACGACGGGGGCAGCTAGCTTGCTCTCTGTGCCCATTTTTCGAGGCCAAAATCGAACATTTTCATCAATTTCAGGCCACTTTCTTTCTTTTGCCCTATTTTTTCATCTCGGATCGTACGTCGTGATCTGTTAAAATGATGACAACCTGACTCGTGGTACATCAGAGGGCCCTACAGCATTTCGATATCATATCTTGCTAGGATGCTGCGTTGTTGAAGCGGATGGGTTGTCGTTAAGCCCATTAGGCCTTCTTAATGGGCTATCTGTCTAAACTGGTACTGTGAACTGTTAACACATATAGGAATTGTGCCCCCAACATGACGGGTGCAATCATACCAGCACTAATGCACCGGATCCCATCAGAACTCCGAAGTTAAGCGTGCTTGGGCGAGAGTAGTACTAGGACGGGTGACCCCCTGCGAAGTCCTCGTGTTGCACCACATTTTCAATTTTTTTTGCCCTGGTTAGGGTTGCCAAGATACTTTATCCACCAAATCTCTATTACTGAATCCCACGGAACATTGGGCAAGACAACTTTGCTTCACGTAGAGGCTGGGCCCACAAACCGAGGGCGTAGGGTTTGTGACCAGGTCTCCGTCGCTACGGTGCCCATAACTTTTGATCCGTAAGGAGTTACGTGACGCACAACATACCGTTGCAAAGCTATCTGAGAGCTCTACGACGGGGGCAGCAAACTTACTCACTTTATCCATTTTTGGATCCTAAAATCGAACGTTTTCATCAGTTTCAGGCCACTTTTGTTCTTTTGCTCTATTTTCCGTCCCGGATCGTACCTCGTGAACTGTTAAAAGGACGACAACCTGACTCGCGGTACATCAGAGGGCCCTACATCGTGTCGATATCACGTCGTGCGAGGATGCTGCGTTGTTGAAGCAGATGGGTTATCGTTAAGCCCATTGGGCCTTTTGAATTGGCCATCTCTCTAGTCTGGCACTGTGAACCATTAACACATATAGGAATTGTGCCCTCAACATGACTGGTGTGATCATACCAGCACTAATACCCCAAATCCCATCAGAACTCCGAAGTTAAGCATGCTTGGGTGAGGGTAGTATTAGGATGGGTGACCCCCTGGGAAGTCCTCGTGTTGCACCCCTTTTTCAATTTTTTTTGCCCTGGTTAGGGTTGCCAAGATACTTTATCCACCAAATCTCTATTACCGAATCCCACGGAACATTGGGCAAGACAACTTCGCTTCACGTAGAGGCTGGGCCCGCAAATCGAGGGCGTAGGATTTGTGACCAGGTCTCCGTCGCTCCGATGCCCATAAATTTTGATCCGTAAGGAGTTACGCGGCGCACAGCATACCGTTGCAAAGCTCTCTGAGAGCTCTACAACGGGGGCATCGAGCTTGCTCGCTTTATAAATTTTTGGAGTCCAAAATCAAACATTTTCATCAGTTTCTAGCCACTTTTCTTCTTTTGCTCTGCTTTTCAGTCTCGGATCGTACGTCGTGAGCTGTTAAAATGACGACAACTGGACTCGCGGTACATCAGAGGGCCCTACAATGTGTCGATATCACGTCTTGTGAGGATGCTGCGTTGTTGAAGTGGATGGGTTGTCGTTAAGCCCATTTGGCATTTTGAATGGGCCATCTCCCTAAACTGGGACAGCGAACCGTTAACACATATAGGAATTGTGCCCTCAGCATGACGGGTGCGACCATACCAGCACTAATGCACCAGAACCCATCAGAACTCCGAAGTTAAGCGTGCTTGGGGGAGAGTAGTACTAGGTTGGGTGACCCCTTGGGAAGTGCTCGTGTTGCACCCCCGTTTCAATTTTTTTTGCCCTAGTTAGGGTTGCCAAGATACTTTATCCACCAAATATCTATTACCGAATTCCACGGAACATTGGGCAAGACAACTTCGCTTCACGTAGAGGCCGGGCCCACAAACCGAGGGTGTAGGGTTTATGACCAAGTCTCCGTTGCTCCGGTGCCCATAACTTTTGATCCGTATGGAGTTACGCGGCGCTGAGCATTCCGTTGCAAAGCTCTCTGAGAGCTCTACGACGGGGGCAGCCAGCTTGCTCGTTGTACCCATTTTGGAGCCCAAAATCTAACGTTTTCATCAGTTTCATGCCACTTTTCTTCTTTTACCCTATTTTTTCATCCCGAATCGCACGTCGTGAGCTGTTTAAAGGACGACAACCTGACTCGCGGTACATCAGAGGGCCCTACAACATGTCGATATAACGTCTTATGAGGATGCTGCGTTGTTGAAGCGGACGGGTTATCATTAAGCCCATTAGGCCTTTTGAATGGGTCATCTCTCTAAACTGGGACTGTGAACCGTTAACACATATATTAATTGTGCCCTCTACATGATGGGTGCGATCATACCAGCACTAATGCACCGGATCCCATCAGAACTCCGATGTTAAGCATTCTTGGGCGAGAGTAGTACTAGGATGGGTGAGCCCCTGTGAAGTCCTCGTGTTGCACCCTATTTTTAATATTTTTTGCCCTGGTTAGGGTTGCCAAGATACTTTATCCACCAAATCTCTATTACCGAATCCCACGGAATATTGGACAAGACAACTTCACTTCACGTTAAGGCCGGGCCCGCAAACCTAAGGCGTAGGGTTTGTGACCAGGTCTCCGTCGCTCCGGTGCCCAAAACTTTTGATCCGTATGGAGTTACGCGGTGCACAGCATACCGTTGCAAGGCTCTCTGAGAGCTCTACGACTGGGGCAGTTAGCTTGCTCGCTGTGCCCATTTTGGAGACCAAAATAGAACGTTTTCATCAGTTTCAGGCCACTTTTCTTCTTTTGCGTTGTTTTTCCATCCCGAATCGTACGTCGTGTGCTATTAAAAGGACGACAACCTGACTCGCGGTACATCCGAGGGCCCTACAATGTGTCGATATCACGTCTTGCGAGGATGCTACATTATTGAAGCGGATGGGTTGTCGTTAAGCCCATTGGGCCATTTGAATGGGCCATCTCTCTAGGCTGGCACTGTGAACCGTTAACACATATAGGAATTGTGCCCTCAACATGACGGGTGCGATCATACCAACACTAATGCACCGGATCCCATCAGAACTCCGAAGTTAAGCGTGCTTGGGCAAGAGTAGTACTAAGATGGGTGATCCCTTGCGAAGTCCTCGTGTTGCACATCCTTTTCGATTTTTTTTGCCCTGGTTAGGGTTGCCAAGATACTTTATCCACCAAATCTCTATTACCGAATCCCATGGAACATTGGGCAAGACAACTTCGCTTCACGTACAGGCCGGGCCCGCAAACCGAGGGCGTAGGGTTTGTGACCAGGTCTCCGTCGCTCCGGTGCCCATAACTTTTGATCCGTAAGGAGTTACGCGGCGTACAACATACCGTTGCAAAGCTCTCTGAGAACTCTACGATGGCGGCAGCCAGCTTGCTCGCTGTGCCCATTTTTGGAGCCCAAAATCGAACATTTTCATCAATTTTAGGCCACTTTTGTTCTTTTGCTCTATTTTACCGTCCCGGATCGTACGTCGTGAGCTGTTAAAAGGACGACAACCTGACTCGCAAGACATCAGAGGGCCCTACAGCGTGTCAATATCACATCTTGCGAGGATGTTGCATTGTTGAACAGATGGGTTGTCGTTAAGCCCATTGGGCCTTCTTAATGGGCTATCTCTCTAAACTGGTACTGTGAACCGTTAACACATATAGGAATTGTGCCCTCAACATGACGGGTGCGATCATACCAGCACTTATGCACCGGATCCCATTAGAACTCCGAAATTAAGCGTGCTTGGGCGAAAGTAGTACTAGGATGGGTAACCCCCTGGGAAGTCCTCGTGTTGCACCCCCTATTAAATTTTTTTTCCCTCATTAGGGTTGCCAAAATACTTTATCGACCAAATCCCTATTACCAAATCCCACGGAACATTAAGCAAGACAACTTCGCTTCACGTAGAGGCCGGGTCCGCAAACTGATGGCGTAGGGTTTGTGACCAGGTCTCCGTTGCTCCGGTGCCCATAAGTTTTGATCCGTAAGGAGCTACATGACGCACAGCATACCGTTGCAAAGCTCTCTGAGAGCTCTACGACGGGGGCAGCCAACTTGCTCACTGTTCCCATTTTTGGATCCCAAAATCGAACATTTTGATTAGTTTTAGGCCATTTTTGTTCTTTTGCTCTATTTTACGTCCCGGATCGTACCTCGTGAGCTGTTAAAAGGATGACAACCTGACTCGCGGTACATCAGAGGGCCCTACATCTTGTCGATATCGCGTCTTGCGAGGATGATGCGTTGTTGAAGTAGATGGGTTGTCGTTAAGCCATTGGGCCTTTTGAAGGGGCCATCTCTCTAGGCTGGCACTGTAAACCATTAACACATATAGGAATTGTGCCCTCAACATGACTGGTGTGATCATACCAACACTAATGCACCGAATCTCATCAGAACACCGTAGTTAAGTGTGCTTGGGCAAGAGTAGTACTAAGATGGGTGACCCCCTGGGAAGTCCTCGTGTTGCACTTCCTTTTCATTTTTTTTTGCCCTGGTTAGGGTTGCCTAGATAGTTTATCCACCAAATCTCTATTACCGAATCCCACGGAACATTGGGCAAGACAACTTCGCTTCACGTAGAGGCTAGGCCAGCAAACCGAGGGCATAGGGTTTATGACCAGGTCTCCGTCGCTCCGGTGCCCATAACTTTTGATCCGTAAGGAGTTACGCGGCGCACAGCATACCGTTGCAAAGCTCCCTGAGAGCTCTACGACGGGGGCCGCCAGCTTGCTCGCTATGCAAATTTTTGGAGTCCAAAATAGAATGTTTTCTTCAGTTTCAGGCCACTTTTCTACTTTCGCCCTATTTTTCCGTCCCGGATCGTACGTCGTGAGCTGTTAAAAGGACGACAACTGGACTCGCGGTACATCAGAGGGCCCTACAACGTGTCGATATCACGTCTTGCGAGGATGCTGCGTTGTTGAAGCGGATGGGTGGTCGTTAAGCCCATTTGTCATTTTGAATGGGCCATCTCTCTAAACTGGGATTGTGAACCGTTAACACATATAGGAATTGTGCCCTCAACATGATGGGTGCGATCATACCAGTACTAATGAACTAGATCCCATCAGAACTCCAAAGTTAAGCGTTCTTAGGCGAGAGTAGTACTAGGATGGATGACCCCCTTCGAAGTCCTCGTGTTGCACCCCCTTTTCAATTTTGTTTGCCCTGGTTAGGGTTGCCAAGATACTTTATCCACCAAATCTCTATTACTGAATTCCACGGAACATTAGGCAAGACAACTTCGCTTCACGTAGAGGCCGGGCCCACAAACCGAGGGCGTAGGGTTTGTCACCAAGTCTCCGTCGCTCCGGTGCCCATAACTTTTGATCCGTAAGGAGTTACGCGGTGCACAGCATACTGTTGCGAAGCTCTCTGAGAGCTCTACGACGGGGGCAGCCAGTTTGCTCGATGTGTCCATTTTGGAACCCAAAATCGAACGTTTTCATCAGTTTCAGGCCACTTTTCTTCTTTTGCCCTATTTTTTTGTCCAGAATCGTACGTCGTGAGCTGTTTAAAGGATGATGACCTGACTCGCGGTACATCAGAGGGCCCTACAGCATGTCGATATAACGTCCTACGAGGAAGCTGCGTTGTTGAAGCGGATGGGTTGTCGTTAAGCCCATTGGGCCTTTTGAATGGGTCATCTCTCTAAACTGGGACTGTGAACCGTTAACACATATATTAATTGTGTCCTCGACATGACGGGTGCGATCACACCAGCACTAATGCACCAGATCCCATCAGAACTCTGAAGTTAAGTGTGCATGGGCGACAGTAGTACTAGGATGGGTGACCCCCTGGGAAGTCCTCGTGTTGCACCCCCTTTTCAATTTTTTTTGCCCTGGTTAGGGTTGCCAAGCTACTTTATCAACCAAATCTCTATTACTGAATCCCACGGAACATTGGACAAGACAACTTCGCTTCACGTTGAGGCCGGGCCCACAAACCTAGGGCGTAGGGTTTGTGACCAGGTCTCTGTCCCTCCGGTGCCCAAAACTTTTGATCCGTATGGAGTTACGTGTCGCACAGCATACCGTTGCAAGGCCCTCTGAGAGCTCTACGACTGGGGCAGCTAGCTTGCTTGCTGTGCCCATTTTGGAGACCAAAATAGAACGTTTTCATCAGTTTCAGGCCACTTTTCTTCTTTTGCCCTGTTTTTCCGTCCCGGATCGTACGTCGTGTGCTATTAAAAGGACGACAACCTGATTCGCGGTACATCTGAGGGCCCTACAACGTGTCGATATCACGTCTTGCAAGGATGTTGCATTATTGAAGCGGATGGGTTGTCGTTAAGCCCATTGGGCCATTTGAATGGGCCATCTCTCTAGGCTGCCACTGTGAACCGTTAACACATTTAGGAATTGTGCCCTCAACATGACGGGTGCGATCATACCAGTACTAATGCACCGGATCCCATCAGAACTCCGAAGTTAAGCGTGCTTGGGCAAGAGTAGTATTAGGATGGGTGACCCCTTGGGAAGTCCTCGTGTTGCACCCCCTTTTCAATTTTTTTTTGCCCTAGTTAGGGTTGCCAAGATACTTTATCCACCAAATCTCTATTACTGAATCCCACGGAACATTGGGCAAGACAACTTCGCTTCACGTAGAGGCCGGGCCTACAAACCGAGGGCGTAGGGTTTATGACCAGGTCTTCGTCGCTCCGATGCCCTTAACTTTTGATTCGTAAGGAGTTACACGGCGCACAGCATACCGTTGCAAAGCACTTTGACAGCTCTACGACTGGGGCAGCTAGCTTGCTTGCTGTGCCCATTTTTGGAGCCCAAAATCTAACGTTTTCATCAGTTTCAGGCCACTTTTCCTCTTTTGCCCTGTTTTTCCGTCCCGAATCGTACGTCGTGTGCTATTAAAAGGACGACAACCTGACTCGCGGTACATCCGAGGGCCCTACAATGTGTCGATATCACGTCTTGCGAGGATGCTACATTATTGAAGCGGATGGGTTGTCGTTAAGCCCATTGGGCCATTTGAATGGGCCATCTCTCTAGGCTGACACTGCGAACCGTTAACACATATAGGAATTGTGCCCTCAACATGACGGGTGCGATCATACCAACACTAATGCACCGGATCCCATCAGAACTCCGAAGTTAAGCGTGCTTGGGCTAGAATAGTACTAGGATGGGTGATCCCTTGCGAAGTCCTTGTGTTGCACCTCCTTTTCAATTTTTTTTGCCCTGGTTAGGGTTGCCAATATACTTTATCCACCAAATCTCTATTACCGAATCAAACGGAACATTGGGCAAGACAACTTCGCTTCACGTAGAGGCTAGGCCAGCAAACCGAGGGCGTAGGGTTTGTGACCAAGTCTCCGTCGCTCCGGTGCCCAAAACTTTTGATCCGTATGGAGTTACGCGTCGCACAGCATACCGTTGCAAGGCCCTCTGAGAGCTCTATGACTGGGGCAGCTAGCTTGCTTGCTGTGCCCATTTTGGAGACCAAAATAAAACGTTTTCATCAGTTTCAGGCCACTTTTCTTCTTTTGCCCTGTTTTTCCGTCCCGGATCGTACGTCGTGTGCTATTAAAAGGACGACAACCTGACTCGCGGTACATCTGAGGGCCCTACAATGTGTCGATATCACGTCTCGTGAGGATGCTACGTTGTTGAAGCGGATGTGTTGTCGTTAAGCCCATTGGGCCTTTTGAGTGGGCCATCTCTCTAGGCTGGCACTCTGAACCGTTAACACATATAGGAATTGTGCCCTCAACATGACGGGTGCGATCAAAGCAACACTAATGCATCGGATCCCATCAGAAATCCGAAGTTAAGCGTGCTGGGGCGAGAGTAGTACTACGATGGGTGACCCCCTGGGAAGTCCTCGTGTTGCACCCCCTTTTCAATTTTTTTTGCCCTGGTTAGGGTTGCCAATATACTTTATCCACCAAATCTCTATTACCGAATCCCACGGAACATTGGGCAAGACAACTTCGCTTCACGTAGAGGCCAAGCCCGCAAACTAAGGGCGTAGTGTTTGTGACCAGGTCTCCGTCACTCCGGTGCCCATAACTCTTGATCCGTAAGGAGTTACGCGGCGCACAACATACCATTGCAAAGCTCTATAAGAGCTCTACAATGGGGGCAGTGAGCTTGCTCGCTGTGCCAGTCTTTGGAGCCCAAAATCGAAAGTTTTCATCAGTTTCAGGATACTTTTCTCCTTTTACCCTATTTTCCGTCCCGGATCGTACGTCGTGAGCTGTTAAATGGACGACAACCTGACTTGCGGTACATCAGAGGGCCCTACAACGTGTCGATATCACATCTTGCGAGGATGATGCGTTGTTGAAGCAGATGGTATGTAGTTAACCCCATTGGGCCTTTTGAATGGGCCATCTCTCTAGGCTGGGACTGTGAACCGTTAACACATATAGGAATTGTGCCTTCAACATGACGGGTGTGATCTTACCAGCACTAATGCACCGGATCCCATCAGAACTCCGAAGTTAAGCGAGCTTGGGCAAGAGTAGTACTAGGATGTGTGACCCCTTGGGAAGTCCTCGTGTTGCACCGCCTTTTCAATTTTTTTTTGCCCTAGTTAGGGTTGCCAAGATACTTTATCCACCAAACCTCTATAAACAAATCCCACGGAACATTGGGCAAGACAACTTCGCTTCACGTAGAGGCTGGGCCCGCAAACCGAGGGCGTAGGGTTTGTGACCAGGTCTTCGTCGCTCCGGTGCCCATAACTTTTGATCCGTAAGGAGTTACGCGGCGCACAACATACCGTTGCAAAGCTCTCTGAGAGTTCTATGACGGGGGCAGCCAGCTTGCTCACTATGCCCGTTTTTGGAGCCCAAAATTGAACGTTTTCATCAGTTTCAGGACACTTTTCTCCTTTTACCCTATTTTCTCATCCCGGATCGTACGTCGTGAGCTGTTAAAAAGACGACAACCTGACTCGCGGTACATCAGAGGGCCCTACAACGTGTCGATATCACATTTTATGAGGATGCTGCGTTGTTGAAGCAGATGGGTTGTCGTTAAGCCCATTGGGCCTTTTGAATGGGCCATCTCTCTAGGATGGGACTGTAAACCGTTAACATATATAGGAATTGTGCCCTCAACATGACGGGTGCGATCATACCAGAACTAATTCACCGGATCCCATCAGAACTCAGAAGTTAAGCGTGCTTGGGGAGAGTAGTACTAGGATGGGTGACCCCCTGGGAAGTCCCCGTGTTGCACCCCCTTTTAAATTTTTTTTTGCCTTGGTTAGGGTTGCCAAGATACTTTATCCACCAAACCTCTATTACCGAATCCCACGGAACATTGGGCAAGACAACATCGCTTCATGTAGAGGCCAGGCCTGTAAAACGAGGGCGTAGGGTTTGTGACCAGGTCTCCGTCGCTCCGGTGCCCATAACTTTTGATCCGCAAGAAGTTACGCGGCGCACAGCATACCGTTGCAAAGCTCTCTTAGAGCTCTACGACGGGGGCAGCCAGCTTGCTCACTGTGCCCTTTTTGGAGCCCAAAATTAAATGTTTTCATCAGTTTCAGGACACTTTTCTCCTTTTACCCTATTTTCTCATCCCGGATCGTACGTCGTGAGCTGTTAAAAAGACGACAACCTGACTCGCGGTACATCAGAGGGCCCTACAACGTGTCGATATCACATTTTATGAGGATGCTGCGTTGTTGAAGCAGATGGGTTGCCGTTTAGCCCATTGGCAATTTGAATGGGCCATCTCTCTAGGCTGGCACTGTGAACCGTTAACACATATAGGAATTGTGCCCTCAACATGACTGGTGCGATCATTCTAGCACTAATACACCGGATCCCATCAGAACTCCGAAGTTAAGCGTGCTTGGGCGAGAGTAGTACTAGGATAGGTGACCCCCTTGGAAGTCCTCTTGTTGCACCCCCCATTTTCAATTTTTTTTTGCCCCGGTTAGGGTTTCCAAGATACTTTATCCACCAAACCTCTATTACCGATTCCCAAGGACCATTGGGCAAGACAACTTCGCTTCACGTAGAGGCCGGGCCCGAAAATCGAGGGTGTAGGGTTTATGACCAGGTCTTCGTCGCTCCGGTGCCCATAACTTTTGATCCGCAAGGAGTTACGCGGCGCACAGCATACCGTTGCAAAGCTCTCTTAGAGCTCTACGACGGGGGCAGCCAGCTTGCTCGCTGTGCCCATTTTTGGAGACGAATATCGAACATTTTCATTAGTTTCAGGACACTTTTCTCCTTTTACCCTATTTTTCCGTGCCGAATAGTACGTCGTGGGCTGTTAAAAGGACGACGACCTGACTCGCGGTGCATCAGAGGCCCTACAACGTGTCGATATCACATTTTGCGAGGATGCTGCATTGTTGAAGCAGATGGGTTGCCGTTAAGCCTATTGGGCATTTTGAATGGGCCATCTCTCTAGGCTGGTATTGTGAACTGTTAACACATATAGGAATTGTGCCCTCAACATGACGGGTGCTATCATACCAACACTAATGCACCGGATCCCATCAGAACTCCGAAGTTAAGGGTGCTTGGGTGAGAGCAGTACTAGGATGGGTGACCCCCTGGGAAATCCTCGTGTTGTACCCCCTTTTCAATTTTTTTTGCCCTGGTTAGGGTTGCCAGGATACTTTATCCACCAAATCTCTATTATAGAATCCCACGGCACATTGGGCAAGACAACTTCGCTTTACTTAGAGGCCGGGCCAGCAAACCGAGGGCGTAGGGTTTGTGCCTAGGTCTCCGTCGCTCCGGTGCCCATAACCTTTGTTCCGTAAGGAGTTACGCGGCGCACAACATACCATTGCAAAGCTCTCTGAGAGCTCTATGACGGGGGCTGCCAGCTTGCTCGCTTTGCTATTTTTGGAACCCAAAATCAAATGTTTTCATCAGTTTCAGGCCACTTTTCTTCTTTTGCCCTGTTTTTTCATCCCGGATCGTACTTCGTGAGATATTAAAAGGACAACAACCTGACTTGCGGTACATCAGAGGGCCCTACAATGTGTCGATATCACGTCTTGCGAGGATGCTACGTTGTTGAAGCGGATGGGTTGTCATTAAGCCCATTGGGCCTTTTGAATGGGCCATCTCTCTAGGCTGGCACTGTGAACCGTTAACACATACAGGAATTGTGCCCTCAACATGACGGGTGTGATCATACCAGTACTAATGCGCCGGATCCCATCAGAACTCCGAAGTTAAGCGTGCTTGGACGAGAGTAGTACTACGATGGGTGACCCCCTGGGAAGTCCTCGTGTTGCACCACCTTTTCAATTTTTTTTGCCCTGGTTAGGGTTGCCAAGATACTTTATCCACCAAATCTCTATTACAGAATTCCACGGAGCATTGGGCCAAACAACTTGGCTTCATGTAGAGGCCGGGCCCGCAAACCGAGGCCGTAGGATTTGTGACTAGGTCTTCGTCACTTCGGTGCCCTTAACTTTTGATCCGTTAGGAGTTACGCGGTGCACAACATACCGTTGCAAAGCTCTCTAAGAGCTCTACGACTGGGACTGCCAACTTGGTCGTTGTGCCCATTTTTCGAGCCCAAAATTGAATGTTTTCATCAATTTCAGGCCACTTTTGTCCTTTTACTCTATTTTTTCCGCCCTGCATCGTTCGTCGTGAGCTATTAAAAGGACGACAACCTGACTCGCGATACATTAGTGGGCCCTACAATGTGTCGATATCACGTCTTGCGAGGATGCTATGTTGTTGAAGCGGATGGGTTGTCGTTAAGCCCATTGGGCCTTTTGTATGGGCCATCTCTCTAGGCTGGCACTGTGAACCGTTAACACATTGAGGAATTTTGCCCTCATCATGACAGGTGCGATAATACCAGCACTAATGCACCGGATCCCATCAGAACTCCGAAGTTAAGCGTGCTTGGGCGAGAGTAGTAGTAGTATGGGTTACCCCCTGGGAAGTCCTCGTGTTGCACCCCCTTTTCAATTTTTTTTACCCTATTTAGGGTTGCCAAGTTACTTTATCCACCAAATCTCTATTACCGAATCCCGCGGAACATTGGGCAAGACAACTTCGCTTCACGTAGAGGACGGTCCCACAAACTAAGGGCGTAGGGTTTGTGACCAGGTCTCCGTCGCTCCGGTGCCCATAACTTTTGATCCGTAAGGAGTTACGCAGCGCACAGCATACCGTTATAAAACTCTCTGTGAGCTCTACGACGGGGGCAACCAGCTTGCTTGATGTGCCCATTTTTGCAGCCCAAAATTGAACTTTTTCATTAGTTTCAGGACACTTTTTTTCTTTTGCTCTATTTTTTCATCCCGGATCGTACGTCGTGAGCTGTTAAAAGGATGACAACCTTACTCGCGGGACATCAGAGGGCCCTACAACATGTCGATATCACGTCTGGCGAGGATTCTGCGTTGTTGAAGCTGATGGGTTGTCATTAAGCCCATTGGGACTTTTGAATGGGCTATCTCTCTAGGTTGGCATTGTGAACCGTTAACACATATAGGAATTGTGCCCTCAACATGACGGGTGCGATCAGACCAGCACTAATGCACCGGATCCCATTAGAACTCCGAAGTTAAGCGTGCTTGAGCGAGAGTAGTTCTAGGATTGGTGACCCTCTGGTAAGTCCTCGTGTTGCACCCCCTTTTCAATTTTTTTTGCCCTGGTTAGGGTTGCCAAGAAACTTTATCCCCAAATCTCTATTACCAAATCCCACTGAACATTGGGCAAGACAACTTGGCTTCACATAGAGGCCGGGCTCGTAAACTGAGGGCGTAGGGTTTTTGACTAGGTCTCCGTCGCTCCGGTTCCCAGAACTCTTGATCCGTAGGGAGTTACGCGGTGCACAGTATAACGTTGCAAAGCTCTCTGAGAGCCCTACGACGGGGGCAGCTAGCTTACTCACTTTGCCGTTTTTGGTGGCCAAAATCAAACGTTTTCATCATTTTCAGGCCGCTTTTCTTCTTTTGCCCTATTTTTCCATCCCGGATCGTACGTTGTGAGCTGTTAAAAGGACGAAAACCTAACTCGCGGGACATCAGAGGTCCCTACAACGTGTCGATATCACGTCTTGCCCTTTTTTTCTGTCCTAGATAGTACGTCGTGAGCTGTTAAAAGGACAACAACCTGACTTGCGGTACATTAGAGGCCCCTCCACCGTGTAGATATCCCGTCTTGGGAGGATGCTGCGTTGTTGAAGCGGATGGGTTGTCGTTAAGCCAATTGGGGCTTTTGAATGGGCCATCTCTCTAGGCTGGCACTGTGAACCGTTAACACATATAGGAATTGTGCCTTAACATAACGGTTGCGATCATACCAGCACTAATGCACCGTATCCCATCAGAACTCCGAAGTTAAACGTGCTTGGGCGAGAGTAGTACTAGGATGGGTGACCCCCTGGGAAGTCCTCGGGTTGCACCCCTTTTCAATTTTTTTTTGCCCTGGTTAGGGTTGCCAAGATACTTTATCCACCAAATCTCTATTACCGAATCCCACGAAACATTGGGTAAGATAACTTCGCTTCACGTAGAGGCCGGGACGGCAAACCGAGGGCGTAGGGTTTGTGACCAGGTCTCCGTTGCTCCGGTGCCCATAACTTTTGATCCGTAAGGATTTACGCGGTGCACATCATACCGTTGCAAAGCTCTCTGAGGGCTCTACGATGGGGCAGCCAGCTTGCTCGCTGTGCACATTTTTGGAGCCCAAAATCAAACGTTTTCATCAGTTTCAGGTCATTTTTCTTCTTTTGCCCTGTTTTTCCATCCCGGATCGTACGTCGTGAGCTGTTAAAAGGACGACAACCTGAATCGCGGTACATCAGAGGGCCCTACAATGTGTCGATATCACGTCTTGCGAGGATGCTGCGTTGTTGAAGTGGATGGGTTGTCGTTAAGCCCATTGGGCCTTTTGAATGGGCCATCTCTCTAGGCTGGCACTGTGAACCATTAACACATATAGGAATTGTGCCCTCAACATGACGGGTGGGATCATACCAGCACTAATGCATCGGATCCCATCAGAACCCCGAAGTTAAGCGTGCTTGGGCGAAAGTAGTACTAGGATGGGTGACCCCCTCGGAAGTCCTAGTGTTGCAATCCCTTTTCAATTTTTTTTGCCCTGGTTAGGGTTGCCAAGATACTTTATCCACCAAATCTCTATTACTGAATCCCATGGAACATTGGGGAAGACAACTTCGCTTCATGTAGAGGCCGGGCCCTCAAACCGAGGGTGTAGGGTTTGTGACCAGTCTTCGTCTCTCCGGTGCCCATAAGTTTTGATCCGTAAGGAGTTACACGGTGCACAGCAGACCGTTGCAAAGCTCTCTGAGAGCTCTACGACGGGGGCAGCCAATTTGCTCGCTGTGCCCATTTTTTGGGCCCAAAATCGAAAGTTTTCATCAGTTTCAGGCCACTTTTGTTCTTTTGCTCTATTTTTCAGTCCCGGATCGTACGTCGTGAGCTGTTAAAAGGACGACAACCTGACTCGCGGGACATCAGAGGGCACTACAATGTGTCGATATCACGTCTTGCGAGGATGTTGCGTTGTTGAAGCGGATGGGCTGTCGTTAAGCCCATTGGGCCTTTTGAATGGGCCATCTCTCTAGGCTGGCACTGTGAACTGTTAACACATATAGGAATTGTGCCCTCAACATGACAGGTGCGATCATACCAGCCCTAGTGCACCGGATCCCATCAGAACTTTGAAGTTAAGCGTACTTGGGCGAGCGCATTAAGCACCGGATCCCATCAGCCCAAGATACTTTATCCACCAAATCTCAATTACAGAATCCCACGGAACATTAGGCAAGACAACTTCGATTCATGTAGAGGCCGGGCCCGCAAACCTTGGGCATAGGGTTTGTGACCAGGTCTCCGTCGCTCAGGTGCCTATAACTTTTGATCCGTAAGGAGTTACGCGGCGCATAGCATACCGTTGCAAAGCTCTCGGTGAGCTCTACGACGAGGGCAGCTAGTTTGCTCGTTGTAACCATTTTTGGAGTCCAAAACCAAATGTTTTCATTAGTTTCAAGCCACTTTTCTTCTTTTGCCCTGTTTTTCCATCCCGGATCGCACGTCGTGAGCTGTTAAAAGGACGACAACCTGAGTTACGGTACATCAGAGGGCCCTACAATATGTTGATATCACGTCTTGCGAGGATGCTGCGTTGTTGAAGCAGATGGGTTGTCGTTAAGCCCATTGGGCCTTTTGAATGGGCCATCTCTCTAGGCTAACACTGTGAATCGTTAACACATATAGGAATTGTGCCCTCAACATGACTGGTGCGATCATACCAGCACTAATGCACCGGATCCCATCAGAACTCTGAAGTTAAGCGTGCTTGGGCGAGAGTAGTACTAGGATGGGTGACCCCCTGGGAAGTCTTCGTGTTGCACACACTTTTCAATTCTTTTTGCCCTGGTTAGGGTTGCCAAGATACTTTATCCACCAAATCTCTATTACAGAATCACACGGAACATTGGGCAAGACAACTTCGCTTCACGTAGAGGCTGGGCCCGCAAACCTAGGGCGTAGGGTTTGTGACCAGGTCTCCGTCGCTCCGGTGCCCATAATTTTTGATCCGTAAGGAGTTACGCGGCGCAAATCATACGTTGCAGAGCTCTCTGAGAGCTCTACGATGGGGGCAGCTAGCTTGCTGGCTGTGCCCTTTTTGGAGCCCAAAATCAAACATTTTCATCAGTTTCAGGTCACTTTTCTTCTTTTGCCTTGTTTTTCTATCACGGATCGTACGTCGTGAGCTATTAAAAGGACAACAACCTGACTCGCGGTACATCAGAGCGCCCTACAACGTGTCGATATCACGTATTGCGAGGATGCTGTGTTGTTGAAGCGGATGGGATGTCGTTAAGCCCATTGGGCCTTTTGAATGGGCCATCTCTCTAGGCTAGCACTCTGAACCGTTAACAAATATAGGAATTGTGCCCTCAACATGACTGGTGCGATCATACCAGCACAAATGCACCGGATCCCATCAGAACTCCGAAGTTAAGCGTGCTTGGGCGAAAGTAGTACTAGGATGGGTGACCCCCTAGGAAATCCTCGTGTTGCACACCCTTTTCAATTTTTTTTGCCCTAGTTAGGGTTGCCAAGATACTTTATCCACCAAATCTCTATTAGCGAATCCCACGGAACATTGGGCAAGACAACTTTGCTTAACGTAGAGGCCAGGCCTGCAAACCGAGGGCGTAGGGTTTGTGACCAGGTCTCCGTGTCTCTGGTGCCCATAACTCTTGATCCGTAAGGAGTTACACGGTGCACAGCATACCGTTGCAAAGCTCTCTGAGAGCTCTACGACGGGGGTAGCCAGCTTGCTCGCTGTGCCCATTTTTTGGGCCCAAAATCAAACGTTTTCATCAGTTTCATGCCACTTTTCTTTTTTTGCCCTGTTTTTCTATCCCGGATCGTACGTCGTGAGCTGTTAAAAGGATGACAACCTAACTCGCGGGACATCAAAGAGCCCTACAATGTGTCGATATCACGTCTTGTGAGGATGCTGTGTTGTTGAAGCGGATGGGTTGTCGTTAAACCCATTGGGCCTTTTGAATGGGCCATCTATCTAGGCTGGGACTGTGAACCGTTAACACATATAGGTTTGCGCCCTCACCAAGACGGGTGCAATCATACCATCAGTAATGCACCAGATCCCATAAGAACTCCGTAGTTAAGCGTGCTTGTGCGAGAGTAGTACTAGGATGGGTAACCCCGTGGGAAGTCCTCATGTTGGACCCCCTTTTCAATTTTTTTTGCCCTGGTTAGGCTTGCCAAGATACTTTATCCACCAAATCTCTATTACCGAATCGAACGAAACATTGGGCAAGACAACTTCGCTTTACGTAGAGGCCAGGCCCACAAACCGAGGGCTCCGCGTTTGTGAGCTGGTCTCCGTCGCACCGGTGCCCTTAACTTTTGATCCATAATGAGTTACGCGGCGCACAACATACCGTTGCAAAGCTCTCTGAGAACTCTACGATGGGGGCAGCCAACTTTCTCTCTTTTCCCATTTTAGGAGCCCAAAATGGAATGTTTTCATTTGTTTCAGGACACTTTTCTTCTTTTGCCCTGTTTTTTCGTCCCAGATCGTACGTCGTGAGTAGTTAAAAGGATGACAACCTGACTCGTTGTACATCAGAGGGCCCTACAACGTGTCGATATCACATATTGCGAGGATGCTGCGTTGTTGAATCGGATGGGTTGTCGTTAAGCCCATTGCGCCTTTTGAATGGGCCATCTCTCTAGGCTGGCACTGTTAACCGTTAACAGATATAGGAATTGTGCCCTCAACATGACGGGTGCGATCATACCAGCACTAATGTACCGGATCCCATCAGAACTCCGAAGTTAAGCGTGCTTGGGAGAGAGTAGTACTAGGATGGGTGACCCCCCGGGAAGTCCTCGTGTTGCACCCCCTTTTTAATTTTTTTTGCCCTGGTTAGGGCTGCCAAGATACTTTATCCACCAAATCTCTATTACCGAATCCCACAAAACATTGGGCAAGACAACTTCGCTTCACGTAGAGGCCGGGCCCGCAAACCGAGGGCGTAAGGTTTGTGATCAGGTCTCCGTCGCTTCGGTACCCATAACTTTTGATTCGTAAGGAGTTACGCGGCGCATAGGATACCGTTGCAAAGCTCTCTGAGAGCTCTACGACGAGGTCAGCTAGCTTGCTCGCTGTGCCCTTTTTGGAGCCCAAAATCGAACATTTTCATCAGTTTCAGGCCACTTTTCTTTCTTTGCCCTATTTTTCCGTCTCGGATCGTACGTCGTGAGCTGTTAAAAGGACGATAACCTGACTCGCGGTACATTAGAGGGCCCTACAACGTGTCGATATCACGTCTTGCGAGGATGCTGCGTTGTTGAAGCGGATGGGCTGTCGTTAAGCCCTTTGGGCCTTTTAAATGGGCCATCTCTCTAGGCTGGCACTGTGAACTGTTAACACATATAGGAATTGTGTCCTCAACATGACGGATGTGATCATACCAGCACTAATGCACCGAATCCCATCAGAACTCTGAAATTAAGCGTGCTTGGCCGAGAGTAGTACTAGGATGGGTGACCCCCTGGGAAGTCCTCGTGTTGCACCCCCTTTTCAATTTTTTTTGCCCTTGTTAGGATTGCCAAGATACTTTATACACCAAATCTCTATTACCGAATCCCACGGAACATTGGGCAAGACAACTTTGCTTCACGTAAAGGTCGGGCCCATAAACCGAGGGTGTAGGGTTTGTGACCAGGTCTCCATCGCTCCGGTGCCCATAACTTTTGATCAGTAAGGAGTTACGCGGTGCACAGCATACCGTTGCAAAGCTCCGTGAGAGCTCTACGACGGGGGCAGCCAGCTTGCTCGCTGTGCCCGTTTTTGGAGCCGAAAATCAAACGTTTTCATTAGTTTCAGGCCACTTTTGTTCTTTTGCTCTATTTTTCCTTCAAGGATCGTACGTCGTGAGCTGTTAAAAGGACGACAACCTGACTCGCCGGACATCATAGGGCCCTACAACGTGTCGATATCACGTCTTGCGAGGATGCTGCGTTATTGAAGCGGATGGGTTGTCGTTAATCCTATTAGGCCTTTTGAATGGGCCATCTTTCTAGGTTGGGACTGTGAACCGTTAACACATATAGGAATTGTGCCCTCAACATGACGGGTGCGATCATACCAGCACTAATGCAGCGGATCCCATCAGATCTCCGATGTTAAGCGTGCTTGGGCGAGAGTAGTACTAGTATGGGTGACCCCCTGGGAAGTCCTCATGTTGCACCCCGTTTTCAATTTTTTTGCCCTGGTTAGGGTTGCCAAGATACTTTATCCCCCAAATCTCTATTACCGAATGCCACGGAACAAGACAACTTCGCTTCACGTAGAGGCCGGGCCCGCAAACTGAGGGCGTAGGGTTGTGACCATGTCACCGTCGTTCCGGTGCCCATAACTTTTGATCCGTAAGGAGTTACGCGGTGCACAGCATACCATTGCAAAGCTCTTTGAGAGTTCTATGACTGGGGCAGCTAGCTTGCTCACGGTGCCCATTTTAGGAGCCCAAAATCGAACATTTTCATCAGTTTCAGGCCACTTTTCTTCTTTTTCCTTGTTTTTCCGTCCCGGATCATATGTCGTGAGCTGTTCAAAGGACAACAACCTGATTTACGGTACATCAGAGGGCCCTAAAACGTGTTGATATCACGTCTTGTGAGGTTGCTGCGTTGTTGAAGCGGATGGGTTGTCGTTAAGCCCATTGGGCCTTTTGAATGGGCCATCTATCTAGGCTGGGACTTTTAATCGTTAACACATATATGAATTCTGCTCTCAACAAGACGGGTACGATCATACCAGCACTAATGCACCGGATCCTACCAGAACTACGAAGTTAAGCATGCTTGGGTGAGAGCAGCACTAGGATGGTTGACCCCTTGGGAAGTCCTCGTGTTGCACCCTGTTTTCAATTTTTTTTGCCCTGGTGAGGGTTGCCAAGATACTTTATCCACCAAATCTCTATTACCGAATCTCACTGAAGATTGGGCAAGACAACTTAGCTTCACGTAGAGGCCGGGCCCACAAACCGAGGGCGGAGGGTTTGTCACCAGGTCTCCGTCGCTCCGGTGCCTATTACTTTTGATCCGTAAGGAGTTACACGGCGCACAACATACCGTTGCAAAGCTCTTTGAGAGCTCTACGACGGGGGCAGCCAACTTGCTCGATGTGCCCTTTTTGGAGCCCAAAATTGAATGTTTTCATTAGTTTCAAGACACTTTTCTTCTTTTGCCCTGTTTTTCCATCCCGGATCGTACGTCGTGAGCTGTTAAAAGGACGACAACCTGACTTGCGGTACATCAGAGGGACCTACGACGTGTCGATATCACGTCTTGCGAGGATGCTGCATTGTTGAAACGGATGGATTGTCGTTAAGCCCATTGGGCCTTTTGAATGGGCCTTCTCTCTAGGCTGGGTCTGTGTACCGTTAACACATATAGGAATTGTGCCTCAACATGACTGGTGCGATCATACCAGCACTAATGTACCGGATCCCATCAAAACTCCGAAGTTAAGTGTGCTTGGGCGAGTGTAGTACTTGGATAGGTGACCCCTGGGAAGTCCTCGTGTTACACCCACTTTTCAATATTTTTTGCCCTGGTTAGGGTTACCAAGATACTTTATCCCCCAAATCTCTATTACCGAATCCCACGGAACATTGGGCAAGACAACTTCGCTTCACGTAGAGGCCGGGCCCGCAAACCGAGGGCGTAGGGTTTGTGACCATGTCTACGTCGCTCCAGTGCCTATAATTTTTTATCCGTAAGGAGTTACGCGGCGCACAACATACCATTGCAAAGCTCTCTGAGAGCTCTAAGACGGAGGCAGCCAGCTTGCTCGCTGTGCCCATTTTTAGAGCCCAAAATCGAATGTTTTCATCAGTTTAAGGACACTTTTCTTCTTTTGCCCTATTTTTCTGTCGCGGATCGTACGTCGTGAGCTGTTAAAAGGATGACAACCTAACTCGCTGTACATCAAAGGACCCTAAGACGTGTCGATATCACGTATTGCGAGGATGCTGCATTGTTGAAGTGGATGGGTTGTCGTTAAGCCCATTGGGCCTTTTGAATGGACCATCTCTCTAGGCTGACGCTGTGAACCGTTAACACATATAGGAATTGTGCCCTCAACATCACAGGTGCGATCATACCAGCACTAATGTACCGGATCCCATCAGAACTCCGAAGTTAAGCGTGCTTGGGCGAAAGTAGTACTAGGATGGGTGATCCCCCGGGAAGTCCTCGTGTTGCACCCCCTTTTAAATTTTTTTTGCCTTGGTTAGGGTTGCCAAGATACTTTATCCACCAAATTTCTATTACCGAATCCCACGGAACATTGGGAAAGACAATTTCGCTTCACGTAGAGGCCGGGCCCGCAGACCGAGGGCATAGGGTTTGTGACCAGGTCTCCGTCGCTCCGATGCCCATAACTTTTGATCCGTAAGGAGTTACGCGGTGCACGGCATACCGTTGCAAAGATCTCTGAGAGCTCTATGATGGGGGCAGCTAGCTTTCTCGCTGTACCCTTTTTTGGAGCCCAAAATCAAATGTTTTCATCAGTTACAGCCCACTTTTCTTATTTTGCCATATTTTTTCGTCTCGGATCGTACGTCGTGAGCTGTTAAAAGGATGGCAACGTGACTCGCGGTACATCAGAGGGCCCTACAACGTGTCGATATCACATCTTGCAAGGATCCTGCATTGTTGAAGTGGCTGGGTTGTCGTTAAGCCCATTGGGCCTTTTGAATGGGCCATCTCTCTAGGCTGGGACTTTGAACCGTTAACAGATATAGGAATTGTGCCTCAACATGATGGGTGCGATCATAGCAGCACTAATGCACCGGGTCCAATCAGAACTCCGAAGTTAAGCATGCTTGGGCGAGAGTAGTACTAAGATGGTTGACCCCCTGGGAAGTCCTCGTGTTGCACCCCATTTTCAATTCTTTTTGCCCTGGTTAGGGTTGCCAAGATACTTTATCCACCAAATCTCTATTACCGAATCCCACAGAACATTGGGCAAGACAAATTCGCTTCACGGAGAGGCCGAGCCCACAAACCGATGGCGTAGGGTTTGTGACCAGGTCTCCGTCGCTCCGGTGCTCATAACTTTTGATCTGTAAGGAGTTACGCAGCACACAACATACCGTTGCAAAGCTCTCTGAGAGCTCTAGGACGGGGTCAACCAGCTTGCTCGCTGTGCCCCTTTTTGGAGCCCAAAATTGAACGTTTTCATCAGTTTCAGGCCACTTTTCTTCTTTTGTCGTGTTTTTCCATCCCGAATCGTACGTTGTGAGCTGTACATCAGAGGTACATCAGAGGGCCCTACAACGGGTCAATATCACATCTTGCAAGGATGCTGCGTTGTTGAAGCGGATGGGTTGTCGTTAAGCCCATTGGGTCTTTTGAATGGGCCATCTCTCTAAACTGGGACTGTGAACCGTTAACACATATAGGAATTGTGCCCTCAACATGACGGGTGCGATCATACCAGCACTAATGCACCGGATCCCATCAGAATTCCGAAGTTAAGCGCGCTTGGGCGAGAGTAGTACTAGGATGGGTGACCCCCTGGGGAGTCCTCGTGTTGCACCCCCTTTTCAATTTTTTTTGCCCTGGTTAGGGTTGCCAAGATACTTTATCCCCCAAATCTCTGTTACCGAATCCCACGGAACAAGACAATTTCGCTTCACGTAGAGGCCTGGCCCCCAAATCGAGGGTGTAGGGTTTGTGACCAGGTCTCCGTCGCTCCGGTGCCTATAACTTTTGATTCGTAAGGAGTTACGCGGCGCACAGCATACCATTGCAAAGCTCTTTGAGAGCTCTACGACTGGGGTTGCTAGCTTGCTCGCTGTGCCCTTTTTGGAGCCCAATATCGAACGTTTTCATCAGTTTCAGGCCATTTTTCTTATTTTACCTTGTTTTTCGTTCCCGGATCGTATGTCGTGAGCTGTTCAAAGGACAACAACCTGATTCACAGTACATCAGAGGGCCCTAAAACATGTCGATATCACGTCTTGCAAGAATGCTGCGTTGTTGAAGCGGATGGGTTGTCGTTATGCCCATTGGGCCTTTTCAATGGGCCATCTCCCTAGGCTGGCACTGTGAACCGTTAACACATATAGGAATTGTGCCCTCAACATGACGTGTGCGATCATACAAATCACTTATGCACCGGATCCCATCAGAACTCCAAAGTTAAGCGTGCTTGGGCGAGAGTTATACTAGGATGGGTGACCCCCTGGGAAGTCCTCGTATTGCACCCCTATTTCAATTTTTTTTCCCTAGTTAGGGTTTCCAACATACTTTATCCACCAAATCTCTATTAGCGAATCCCACGGAACATTGGGCAAGACAACTTTGCTTAACGTAGAGGCCAGGCCTGCAAACCGAGGGCGTAGGGTTTGTGACCAGGTCTCCGTGTCTCTGGTGCCCATAACTCTTGATCCGTAAGGAGTTACACGGTGCACAGCATACCGTTGCAAAGCTCTCTGAGAGCTCTACGACGGGGGTAGCCAGCTTGCTCGCTGTGCCCATTTTTTGGGCCCAAAATCAAACGTTTTCATCAAGTTCATGCCACTTTTCTTTTTTTGCCCTGTTTTTCTATCCCGGATCGTACGTCGTGAGCTGTTAAAAGGACGACAACCTAACTCGCGAGACATCAGAGAGCCCTACAATGTGTCAATATCACGTCTTGCGAGGATGCTGCGTTGTTGAAGAGGATGGGTTATCGTTAAGCCCATTGGGCCTTTTGAATGGGCCATCTCCCTAGGCTGGGGCTGTGAACCGTTAACACATATAGGAATTGTGCCCTCAACATGACGGGTGCGATCATACCAGCACTAATGCACCGGATCCCATCAGAACTCCGAAGTTAAGCGTGATTGGGTCAGAGTAGTATTAGGATGGGTAAGCCCCTGCGAAGTCCTCGTGTTGCACCCCCTTTCCAATTTTTTTTGCCCTGGTTGGGGTTGCCAAGATACTTTATCCACCAAATCTCTATTACTGAATGCCAGGGAACATTGGGCAAGACAAATTCGCTTCACGTAGAGGCCAGGCCCACAAACCGAGGGCTCAGCGTTTGTGACCTGGTCTCCGTCGCTCCGGTGCCCTTAACTTTTGATCCATAATAAGTTACGCGGCACACAACATACCGTTGCAAAGCTCTCTGAGAACTCTACGACGGGGGCAGCCAACTTTCTCTCTTTGCCCGTTTTAGGAGCCCAAAATGGAATGTTTTCATTAGTTTCAGGACACTTTTCTTCTTTTGCCCTGTTTTTTAATCCCAGATCGTACGTCGTGAGCAGTTAAAAGGATGACAACCTGACTCGCGGTACATCAGAGGGCCCTACAACGTGTCGATATCACATCTTACGACGATGCTGCGTTGTTGAATCGGATGGGTTGTCGTTTAGCCCTTTGGGCCTTTTGAATGGGCCATCTCTCTAGGCTGGCACTGTGAACCGTTAACACATATAGGAATTGTGCCCTCAACATGACGGGTGCGATCATACCAGCACTAATGTACCGGATCCCATCAGAACTCCGAAGTTAAGCGTGGTTGGGCGAGAGTAGCACTAGGATGGGTGACCCCCTAGGAAATGCTCGTGTTGTACCCCATTTTCAATTTTTTTTGCCCTGGTTATGGTTGCCAATATACTTTATCCACCAAATCTCTATTACCGAATCCCACAGAACATTGGGAAAGACAACTTCGCTTCACGTAGAGGTCGGGCCCGCAAACCGAGGGCGTAAGGTTTGTGACAAGGTCTCCGTCGCTCCGGTGCCCATAACTTTTGATCCGTAAGGAGTTACACGGCGTACAACATACCGTTGCAAAGCTCTCTGAGAGCTCTACGACACGGGCAGTGAGCTTGCTCGCTGGACCAATTTTTGGAGCCCAAAATCGAAAGTTTTCATCAGTTTCAGGCCACTTTTCTTTTTTTGCCCAGTCTTTTCGTCTCGGATCGTACGTCGTGAGCTGTTAAAAGGACGACAACCTGACTCGCGGTACATCAGAGAGCCCTACAACGTGTCGATATCACGTCTTGCGAGGATGCCGCGTTGTTGAAGCGGATGGGCTGTCGTTAAGCCCATTGGGCATTTTGAATGGGCCATCTCTCTAGGCTGGCATTGTTAACCGTTAACACATATAGGAATTGTGTCCTCAACATGACGGGTGCGATCATACCAGCACTAAAGCACCGAATCCCGTCAGAACTCTGGAGTTAAGCGTGCTTGGCCGAGAGTAGTACTAAGATGGGTGACCCCCTGGGAAGTCCTCGTGTTGCACCCCCTTTTCAATTTTTTTTGCCCTGGTTAGGGTTGCCAAGATACTTTATACACCAAATCTCTATTACCGAATCCCACGGAACATTGGGCAAGACAACTTCGCTTCACGTAGAGGTCGGGCCCTTAAACCGAGGGTGTACGGTTTGTGACCAGGTCTCCATCGCTCCGGTGCCCATAACTTTTGATCAGTAAGGAGTTACGCGGTGCACAGCATACCGTTGCAAAGCTCCGTGAGAGCTCTACGACGGGGGCAGCCAGCTTGCTCGCTGTGCCCGTTTTTGGAGCCGAAAATCAAACGTTTTCATTAGTTTCAAGCCACTTTTGTTCTTTAGCTCTATTTTTCCGTCGTGGATCGTACGTCGTGAGCAGTTAAATGGACGACAACCTGACCCGCCGTACATCAGAGGGCCCTACATTGTGTCGATATCACGTCTTGCGATGATGCAGCGTTGTTGAAGCGGATGGGTTGTCGTTAAGCCCATTAGGCCTTTTGAATGGGCCATCTCTCTAGGCTGGGACTGTGAACTGTTAACAAATATAGGAATTGTGCCCTCAACATGACGGGTGCGATCATACCAGCACTAATGCACCGGATCCCATCAGAACTCCGAAGTTAAGCGCACTCGGGCGAGAGTAGTCCTAGGATGGGTGACCCCCTGGGAAGTCCTCGTGTTGCACCCCGTTTTCAATTTTTTTGCCCTGGTTAGGGTTGCCAAGATACTTTATCCCCCAAATCTCTATTACCGAATGCCACGGAACAAGACAACTTCGCTTCACGTAGAGGCCAGGCCCGCAAACCGAGGATGTAGGGTTTGTGACCAGGTCTCCGTCGCACCGGTGCCTATAACTTTTGATTCGTAAGAAGTTACGCGGCGCACAGCATACCGTTGCAAATCTCTTTGAGAGCTCTACAACTGGGGTAGCTAGCTTGCTCGCTGTGCCCTTTTTGGAGCCCAAAATCGAACGTTTTCATCAGTTTCAGGCCACTTTTCTTCTTTTGCCTTGTTTTTCCGTCCCGGATCATATATCGTGAGCTGTTCAAAGGACAACAACCTGATTTGCGGTACATCAGAGGGCCCTAAAACGTGTTGATATCACGTCTTGTGAGGATGCTGCGTTGTTGAAGCGGATGGGTTGTCGTTAAGCCCATTGGGCCTTTTGAATGGGCAATCTATCTACGCTGGGACTATTAATCGTTAACACATATAGGAATTCTGCTCTCAACATGACGGGTACGATCATACCAGCACTAATGCACCGGATCCTATCAGAACTACGAAGTTAAGCATGCTTGGGTGAGAGCAACACTAGGATGGGTGACCCCTTGGGAAGTCCTCGTGTTGCACTCCGTTTTCAATTTTTTTTGCCCTGGTGAGGGTTGCCAAGATACTTTATCCACCAAATCTCTATTACCGAATCTCACTGAAGATTGGGCAAGACAACTTAGCTTCACGTAGAGGCCGGGCCCACAAACCGAGGGCGGAGGGTTTGTCACCAGGTCTCCGTCGCTCTGGTGCCTATTACTTTTGATCCGTAAGGAGTTACACGGCGCACAACATACCGTTGCAAAGCTCTTTGAGAGCTCTACGACGGGGGCAGCCAACTTGCTCGTTGTGCCCTTTTTGGAGCCCAAAATTGAATGTTTTCATTAGTTTCAAGACACTTTTCTTCTTTTGCCCTATTTTTCCGTCCCGGATCGTACGTCGTGAGCTGTTAAAAGGAAGACAACCTGACTTGCGGTGCATCAGAGGGACCTACGACGTGTCGATATCACGTCTTGCGAGGATGCTGCATTGTTGAAACGGATGGATTGTCGTTAAGCCCATTGGGCCTTTTGAATGGGCCTTCTCTCTAGGCTGGGTCTGTGAACCGTTAACACATATAGGAATTGTGCCTCAACATGACTGGTGCGATCATACCAGCACTAATGTACCGGATCCCATCAAAACTCCGAAGTTAAGTATGCTTGGGCGAGTGTAGTACTTGGATAGGTGACCCCTGGGAAGTCCTCGTGTTACACCCACTTTTCAATATTTTTTGCCCTGGTTAGGGTTACCAAGATACTTTATCCCCCAAATCTCTATTACCGAATCCCACGGAACATTGGGCAAGACAACTTCGCTTCACGTAGAGGCCGGGCCCGCAAACCGAGGGCGTAGGGTTTGTGACCATGTCTACGTCGCTCCAGTGCCTATAATTTTTGATCCGTACGGAGTTACGCGGCGCACAACATACCATTGCAAAGCTCTCTGAGAGCTCTAAGACGGGGGCAGCCAGCTTGCTCGCTGTGCCCATTTTTAGAGCCCAAAATCGAATGTTTTCATCAGTTTAAGGACACTTTTCTTCGTTTGCCCTATTTTTCTGTCGCGGATCGTACGTCGTGAGCTGTTAAAAGGATGACAACCTAACTCGCTGTACATCCAAGGACCCTAAGACGTGTCGATATCACGTATTGCGAGGATGCTGCATTGTTGAAGTGGATGGGTTGTCGTTAAGCCCATTGGGCCTTTTGAATGGACCATCTCTCTAGGCTGACGCTGTGAACTGTTAACACATATAGGAATTGTGCCCTCAACATCACAGGTGCGATCATACCAGCACTAATGTACCGGATCCCATCAGAACTCCGAAGTTAAGTGTGCTTGGGCGAGTGTAGTACTTGGATAGGTGACCCCTGGGAAGTCCTCGTGTTACACCCACTTTTCAATATTTTTTGCCCTGGTTAGGGTTACCAAGATACTTTATCCCCCAAATTTCTATTACCGAATCCCACGGAACATTGGGCAAGACAATTTCGCTTCACGTAGAGGCCGGGCCCGCAGACCGAGGGCGTAGGGTTTGTGACCAGGTCTCCGTCGCTCCGATGCCCATAACTTTTGATCCGTAAGGAGTTACGCGGTGCACGGCATACCGTTGCAAAGATCTCTGAGAGCTCTATGATGGGGGCAGCTAGCTTTCTCGCCGTACCCTTTTTTGGTGCCCAAAATCAAATGTTTTCATCAGTTACAGACCACTTTTCTTATTTTGCCCTATTTTTTCATCCCGGATCGTACGTCGTGAGCTGTTAAAAGGATGACAACTTGACTCGCGGTACATCAGAGGGCCCTACGACGTGTCGATATCACGGCCTGTGAGGATGCTGCATTGTTGAAGTGGATGGGTTGTCGTTAAGCCCATTGGGCCTTTTGAATGGGCCATCTCTCTAGGCTGGGACTTTGAACCGTTAACAGATATAGGAATTGTGCCTCAACATGATGGGTGCGATCATAGCAGCACTAATGCACCGGGTCCAATCAGAACTCCGAAGTTAAGCATGCTTGGGCGAGAGTAGTACTAAGATGGTTGACCCCCTGGGAAGTCCTCGTGTTGCACCCCCTTTTCAATTTGTTTTGCCCTGGTTAGGGTTGCCAAGATACTTTATCCACCAAATCTCTATTACCGAATCCCAGGGAACATTGGGAAAGACAACTTCGCTTCACGTAGAGGGCGGGCCCACAAACCGAGGGCGTAGGGTTTGTGACCAGGTCTCTGTCGCTCCGGTGCCTATAACATTTGATCCGTAAGGAGTTACGCGGTGCACAACATACCGTTGCAAAGCTCTCTGAGAGCTCTACGACGAGGGCAGCAGGTTGCTCACTGTGCCCCTTTTTCGAGCCCAAAATTGAACGTTTTCATCAGTTTCAGGCCACTTTTCTTCTTTTGTCGTGTTTTTCCATCCCGAATCGTACGTTGTGAGCTGTACATCAGAGGTACATCAGAGGGCCCTACAACGGGTCAATATCACATCTTGCAAGGATGCTGCATTGTTGAAGCGGATGGGTTATCGTTAATCCCATTGGGCCTTTTGAATGGCCATCTCTCTAGGCTGGCACTTTTAACCATTAACACATATAGGAATTGTGCCCTCAACATGACGGGTGGGATCATACCAGCACTAATGCACCGGATCCCATCAGAACTCCGAAGTTAAGCGCGCTTGGGCAAGAGTAGTACTAGGATGGGTGACCCCCTGGGGAGTCCTCGTGTTGCACCCCCTTTTCAATTTTTTTTTCCCTGGTTAGGGTTGCCAAGATACTTTATCCCCCAAATCTCTGTTACCGAATCCCACGGAACAAGACAACTTCGCTTCACGTAGAGGCCTGGCCCGCAAACCGAGGGTGTAGGGTTTGTGACCAGGTCTCCGTCGCTCCGGTGCCTATAACTTTTGATTCGTAAGGAGTTACGCGGCGCACAGCATACCATTGCAAAGCTTGCTGTGCCCTTTTTGGAGCCCAATATCGAACGTTTTCATCAGTTTCAGGCCACTTTTCTTCTTTTACCTTGTTTTTCGGTCCCGGATGGTTTGTCGTGAGCTGTTCAAAGGACAACAACCTGATTCACAGTACATCAGAGGGCCCTAAAACATGTGGATATCACGTCTTGCAAGAATGCTGCGTTGTTGAAGAGGATGGGTTGTCGTTATGCCCATTGGGCCTTTTCAATGGGCCATCTCCCTAGGCTGGCACTGTGAACCGTTAACACATATAGGAATTGTGCCCTCAACATGACGTGTGCGATCATACAATCACTTATGCACCGGATCCCATCAGAACTCCAAAGTTAAGCGTGCTTGGGCGAGAGTTATACTAGGATGGGTGACCCCCTAGGAAGTCCTCGTATTGCACCCCTATTTCAATTTTTTTTTCCCTGGTTAGGGTTGCCAACATACTTTATCCACCAAATCTCGATTACTAAATCCCACAGAACATTGGGCAAGACAACTTCGCCTCACGTAGAGGCTGGGCCCGCAAACCTAGGGCGTAGGGTCTGTGACCAGGTCTTCGTCACTTTGGTGCCCATAACTCTTGATCCGTAAGGAGTTACGCGGCGCACAACATACCGTTGCAAAGCTCTTCGAGAGCTCTACGACGAGGGCAGCGAGTTTGCTCGCTGTACCCTTTTTGGAGCTCAAAATCGAACGTTTTCATCAGTTTCAGGCCACTTTTCTTCTTTTGCTCTGTTTTTCCATCCCGAATCATACGTCGTGAGCCGTTAGAAGGACGATAACCTGACTCGCGGGACATCAAAGGGCCCTACAACGTGTCGATATCACGTCTTCTGAGGTTGCTGCATTGTTGAAGCGGATGGGTTGTCGTTAAGCCCATTGGGCCTTTTGAATGGGCCATCTCTCTAGGCTGGGACTGTGAACCGTTAACACATATAAGAATTGTGCCCTCGACATGACGGGTGCGATCATACCAGCACTAATGCATCGAATCCCATCTGAACTCCGAAGTTAAGCGTGCTTGGGCGAGAGTAGTACTAGGATGGGTGACCCCATGGGAAATCCTCGTGTTGCACCCCCTTTTCAATTTTTTTTGCCCTGGTTAGGGTTGTCAAGATACTTTATCCACCAAATCTCTATTACCGAATCTCACGGAACATTTGGCAAGACAACTTAGCTTCACATAGAGGCCGGGCCCACAAACCGAGGGCGGAGGGTTTGTGACCAGGTCTCCGTCGCTCCGGTGCCCATAACTTTTGATCCGTAAGAAGTTACGCGGCGCCCAACATACTGTTGCAAAGCTCTCTGAGAGCTCTACAACGGGGGCAGCCAGCTTGCTCGCTGTGCCCATTTTTTAGCCCAAAATTGAATGTTTTCATTAGTTTCAAGACACTTTTCTTCTTTTGCCCTGTTTTTCCATCCCGGATCATACGTCGTGAGCTGTTAAAAGGATGACAACCTGACTCGCGTTACATCAGAGGGCCCTACGACGTGTCGATATAACGTCTTGCGAGGATGCTGCATTGTTGAAACGGATGGGTTGTCGTTAAGCCCATTGGGCCTTTTGAATGGGCCATCTCCATAGGCTGGGACTGTGAACTGTTAAAAGATATAGGAATTGTGCCCTCAACATGACGGGTGCAATCATACCAGCACTAATGCACCGGATCCCATCAGAACTCCGAAGTTATGCGAGCTTGGGCGAGAGTAGTACTAGGATGGGTGACCCCCTGGGAAGTCCTCGTGTTGCACCCCCTTTTCAATTTTTTTTGCTGTGGTTAGGGTTACCAAGATACTTTATCCACCAAATCTCGATTACCGAATCCCACGGAACATTGGGCGAGACAACTTCGCTTCACCTAGAGGCCGAGCCAGCAAACCGAGGGCGTAGGGTTTTTGACAAGGTCTACGTTGCTCCGGTGCCCATAACTTTTGATCTGTAAGGAGTTACGTGGTGCACAACATACCGTTGCAAAGCTCTCTAAGAGCTCTACGATGGGGGCAGCAAGCTTGCTAGTTGTGCCCATTTTTATAGCCCAAAATCGAATGTTTTCATCAGTTTAAGGACACTTTTCTTCTTTTGCCCTATTTTTCCGTTGCGGATCATACGTAGTGAGCTGTTAAAAGGACGACAACTTGACTCGCGGTACATCAGAGGGCCCTACGACTTGTCGATATCACGTCTTACGAGGATGCTGCATTGTTGAAGCGGATGGGTTATCGTTAAGCCCATTGGGCCTTTTGAATGGGCCATTTCTCTAGGCTGACACTGTGAACCGTTAACACATATAGGAATTGTGCCCTCAACATGACGGGTGCGATCATACCAGCACTAATGTACCGGATCCCATCAGAACTCCGAAGTTAAGCGTGCTTGGGCGAGAGTAGTACTAAGATGGGTGACCCCCTGGGAAGTCCTCGTGTTGTACCACCTTTTTCAATTTTTTTTGCCCTGGTCGGGGTTGCCAAGATACTTTATCAACCAAATCTATTTTACCGAATCCCACGGAACATTGGGTGAGACAACTTCGCTTCACGTAGAGGCTGGGCCTGCAGACCGAGGGCGTAGGGTTTGTGACCAGGTCTCCGTCTTTCCGGTGCCCATAACTTTTGATCTGTAAGGAGTTACGCGGTGCACAGCAAACCGTTGCAAAGGTCTCTGAGAGCTCTATGATGGGGGCAGCTACCTTTCTCGCTGTACCCATTTTTGGAGCCCAAAATCAAACGTTTTCATTAGTTACAGACCACTTTTCTTCTTTTGCCCTATTTTTTCATCCCGGATCGTACTTCGTGAGCTGTTAAAAGGATGACAACCTGACTCGCGTTACATCAGAGGGCCCTACAACGTGTCGATATTACGTCTTGCAAGGATGCTGCGTTGTTGAAGAGGATGGGTTGTCGTTAAGCCCATTGGGCCTTTTGAATGGGCCATCTCTCTAGGCTAGCTCTGTGAACCGTTAACACATATAGTAATTGTGCCCTCAACATGACGGCTGCGATCATACCAGCACTAATGCACAGAATCTCATCAGAACTCCGAAGTTAAGCATGCTTGGGCGAGAGTAGTGCTAACATGGGTGACCCCCAGGAAGTCCTCGTGTTGCACCCCCTTTTCAATCATTTTCGCCCTGGTTAGGGTTGCCAAGATACTTTATCCACCAAATCCCTATTACTGAATCCTACGGAACATTGGGCAAGACAAATTCGCTTCACGTAGAGGCCAGGCCCCCAAACCGAGGGCGTAGGGTTTGTGACCAGGTCTCCGTCGCTCCGGTGCCTATAACTTTTGATCCGTAAGGAGTTACGCAGCGCACAACATACCGTTGCAAAGCTCTCTGAGAGCTCTACGACGGGGGCAGCCAGCTTGCTTGCTGTGCCCATTTTTGGTGCCCAATATCGAATGTTTTCATCAGTTTCAGGATACTTTTCTTCTTTTGCCCTATTTTTTCGTCCCGGATCGTACGTCGTGGGCTGTTAAAAGGATGACAACTTGACTCACGGTACATCAGAGGGCCCTACGACATGTCGATATCACGTCTTGCGAGGATGCTGCATTGTTGAAGCGGATGGGTCATCATTAAGCCCATTAGGCCTTTTGAATGGGCCATCTCTCTAGGCTGACACTGTGAACCTCTAACACATAAAGGAATTGTGCCCACAACATGACGGGTGCGATCATACCAGTGCTAATGCACCGGATCCCATCAGAACTCTGAAGTTAAGCGTGCTTGGGCGAGAGTAGTACTAGAATGGGTGACCCCCTGGGAAGTCATCGTGTTGCACCCCGTTTTCATTTTTTTTGCCCTGGTTAGGGTCACCAAGATACTTTATCCACCAAATCTCTATTGCTGAATCCCACGAAACATTGGGCAAGACAACTTCGCTTCAAGTAGAGGCTGTTCCCGATAAACCGAGGGCGTAGGGTTTGTGACCAGGTCTCCGTCTCTCTGGTGCCCATAACTTTTGATCCGTAAGGAGTTACGCGGTGCACAGCAAATCGTTGCAAAGGTCTCTGAGAGCTCTATGATGGGGCCAGCTAGCTTTCTCGCTGTACCCGTTTTTGGAGCCCAAAATCAAACATTTTCATCAGTTACAGACCATTTTTCTTCTGTTGCCCTATTTTTTCATCCCGAATCCTACGTCGTGAGCTGTTAAAAGGGCGACAACCTAACTCGCGGAACATCATAGTGCCCTACAATGTGTCGACATCACGTCTTGCGAGGATTCTACGTTGTTGAAGCGGATGGGTTGTCGTTAAGGCCATTGGGCCTTTTGAATGGGCCATCTCTCTAAGTTGGCTCTGTAAACCGCTAACACATATAGGAATTGTGCCCTCAACATGACGGGTGCGATCAAACCAGCACTAGTGCACCGGATCCCATCAGAACTCCGAAGTTAAGCATGCTTGGGCGAGAGTAGTGCTAAGATGGGTAACCCCCTGGGAAGTCCTCGTGTTGCACCCCCATTTCAATTTTTTTTGCCCTGGTTAGGGTTGCCAAGATACTTTATCCACCAAATCTCTATTACAGAATCCCATGGAACATTGGGCAAGACAACTTCACTTCACGTAGAGGCCGGGCCCACAAACCGAGGGCGTAGGGTTTGTGACCAGGTCTCCGTCGCTCCGGTGCCTAAAACTTTTGATCCGAAAGGAGTTACGCAGCGCAAAACATACCGTTAGAAAGCTCTCTGAGAGCTCTACGACGGGGGCAGCCAGCTTGCTCGCTGTGCCTATTTTTGGAGCCCAAAATTCAATGTTTTCATCAATTTCAGGACGCTTTTCTTCGTTTGACCTATTTTTTCATCCCAGATCGTACGTCATGAGCTGTTAAAAGGACGACAACCTGACTCGCGGTACATCAGAGGGCCCTACGATGTGTCGATATCAAGTCTTGCGAGGGTGCTGCATTGTTGAAGCGGATGGGTCGTCATTAACCCCATTGGGCCTTTTGAATGGGCCATCTCTCTAGGCTGACACTGTGAACCGTTAACACTTATAGGAATTGTTCCCTCAACATTACAGGTGCGATCATACCAGCACTAATGTACCGGATCCCATCAAAACTCCGAAGTTAAGCTTGCTTGGGCGAGAGTAGTACTACGATGGGTGACCCCCTGGGAAGTCCTTGTGTTGCACCCCCTTTTCAATTTTTTTTGCCCTGGTTAGGATTGCCAAGATACTTTATCCACCAAATCTCTATTACCGAATCCCACGGAACATTGGGCAAGACAACTTCGCTTCACATAGAGGCCGTGCCCACAAACTGAGGGCGTAGGGTTTGTGACCAGGTCTCCGTCACTCCAGTGCCCATAACTTTTGATCCGTAAGGAGTTACGCGGCGCACAACATACCGTTGCAAAGTTCTCTGAGAGCTCTAGGACGGGGGCAGCTAGCTTGCTTGTTGTGCCCATTTATGGAGCCCAAAATCAAATGTTTTCATCAGTTTCAGGACACTTTTCTTCTTTTGCCCTGTTTTTCCATCCCGGATCGTACGTCGTGAGCTGTTAAAAGGACGACTACCTAACTCGCGATACATCAGAGGGCCCTACAACGTGTCGCTATCACATCTTGCGAGGATGCTGCGTTGTTGAAGCGGATGGGTTCTCGTTAAGCCCATAGGGCCTTTGAATGGGCCATCTCTCTAGGCTGGGATTGTGAACTATTAACACATAGGAATTGTGCCCCCAATCTGACGGGTGCGATCATACCAGCAATAATGCTCCAGATCCCATTAGAACTCCGAAGTTAAGCGTACTTGGGCGAGAGTAGTACTAGGATGGGTGACCCTCTAGGAAGTCCTTGTGTTGCACCCCATTTTCAATTTTTTTTGCCCTGGTTAGGGTTGCCAAGATACTTTATCCACCAAATCCTTATTACTGAATCCCATGAAACATTGGGCAAGACAACTTCGCTTCACGTAGAGGCCAGGCCCGCAAACCGAGGGCGTAGGGTTTGTGACCAGGTCTCCGTCGCTCCGGTGCCCATAACTTTTGATCTGTAAGGAGTAACACGGTGCACAGCATACCGTTGTAAAGCTCTCTTAGAGCTCTACGATGGGGGTAGCTAGCTTGCTCGCTATTCCCATTTTTGGAGCCCAAAATCGAACGTTTTCATCAATTTCAGGCCACTTTTCTTCTTTTGCTCTGTTTTTCGATCCCGGATCGTACGTCATGAGCTGTTAAAAGGATGACAACCTGACTTGCGGGACATTAGAGGGCCCTACAATGTGTCGATATCACGTCTCGCGAGGATGTTGCGTTGTTGAAGTGGATGGGTTGTTGTTAAGCCCATTGGGCCTTTTGAATGGGCTATCTCTCTAGGTTGGCATTGTGAACCGTTAACACATATAGGAATTGAGCCCTCAACATGACGGGTGCGAACAGACCAGCACTAATGCACCGGATCCCATCAGAACTCCGAAGTTAAGCGTGCTTGGGCGAGAGTAGTACTAGGATGGGTGACCCCCTGGGAAGTCCTCGTGTTGCACCCTCTTTTCAATTCTTTTTGCCCTGGTTAGGGTTGCCAAGATACTTTATCCACCAAATCTCTATTACCGAATCTCACGGAACATTGGGCAAGAAAACTTCGCTTCACATAGAGGCCGTGCCCGCAAATCGAGGGCGTAGGGTTTGTGACCAGGTCTTCGTCACTCCAGTACCCATAACTTTTGATCCATAAGGAGTTACGCGGCGCACAGCATACCGTTGCAAAGCTCTCCGAGAGCTCTACAACGGGGGCAGCTAGCTTGCTTGATGTGCCCGTTTTTGCAGCCCAAAATTGAATGTTTTCATTAGTTTCAAGACACTTTTGTTCTTTTGCTCTATTTTTTCGTCCCAGATCGTACGTCGTGAGCTGTTAAAAGGATGACAACCTGACACGTGGGACATCAGAGGGCCCTACAACGTGTCGATATCAGGTCTTGGGAGGATTCTACGTTGTTGAAGCTGATGGGTTATCGTTAAGCCCATTGGGCCTTTTGAATGTGCTATCTCTCTAGGCTGGCATTGTGAATCGTTAACACATATAGGAATTGTGCCCTCAACATGACGGGTACGATTAGACCAGCACAAATGTACTAGATCCCATCATAACTCCGAAGTTAAGTGTGCTTGGACGAGAGTAGTACTAGGATGGGTGACCCCCTAGGAAGTCCTCGTGCTGCACCATCTTTTCAATTTTTTTTGCCCTCGTTAGGGTTGCCAAGATACTTTATCCACCAAATCTTTATTACAAAATCTCACGGAACATTGGGCAAGACAACTTCGCTTCACGTAGAGGCCGTGCCTGCAAACCGAGGGCGTAGGGTTTCTGACCAGGTCTCCGTCGCTCTGGTGCCCTTAACTTTCTATCCGTAATGCGTTACGCGGCGCACAGCATACTGTTGCAAAGCTCTCTGAGAGCTATACGACGGGCGTAGCGAGCTTGCTCTCTGTGCCCATTTTTGGAGCCCAAAATCGAACGTTTTCATCCGTTTCAGGCCACTTTCGTTCTTTTGCTCTATTTTTCCGTCCCGGATCATACGTCGTGAACTGTTAAAAGGACGACAACCTGACTCGCGGGACATCAGAGGGCCCTACAACGTGTCGATATCACGTCTTGCGAGGATGCAGTGTTGTTGAAGCAGATGGGCTGTCGTTAAACCCATTGGGCCTTTTGAATGGGCCATCTCTCTAGGCTGGGACTGTGTACCATTAACGCATAAAGGAATTGTGCCATCAACATGACGGGTGCGATCATACCAGCACTAATGTATCGGATCCCATCAAAACTCCGAAGTTAAGCGTGCTTGGGCGAGAGTAGTACTAGGATATGTGACCCCTTGGGAAGTCCTCGTGTTGCACCCCCTTTTCAAATTTTTTTGCCTTGGTTAGGGTTGCCAAGATACTTTATCCACCAAATCTCTATTACCGAATCCCACGGAACATTGGGCAAGAGAACTTCACTTCACGTATAGGTCGGGCCCGCAAACCAAGGGCGTAGGGTTTGTGACCAGGTCTCCGCCACTCCGGTGCCCATAACTTTTGATCTGTAAGGAGTTACGCTGCGCACAACATACCGTTGCAAGGCTCTCTGAGAACTCTACGACGGGGGCAGCGAGCTTGCTCGCTACGCCGATTTTTGGCGCCCAAAATCAAATGTTTTCATTAGTTTTAGACCACTTGTCTTCTTTTGCCCTATTTTTCCATCCCGAATCGTACGTCGTGAGTTGTTAAAAGGACGACAACCTGACTCGCGGCACATCAGAGGGCCCTACGATGTGTCGATATCAAGCCATGTGAGGATGCTGCATTGTTGAACACCATGGGTTGTCGTTAAGCCCATTGGGCCTTTTGAATGGGCCATCTCTCTAGGCTGGAATTGTGAACCGTTAACACATATAGGAATTGTGCCCTCAACATGACGAGTGTGCTCATACCAGCACTAATGCACCGGATCCCATCAGAACTCCGAAGTTAAGCGTGCTTGGGCGAGAGTAGTACTAGGATGGGTGACCCCTTGGGAATTCCTCGTGTTGTACCCCATTTTCAAATTTTTTTGCCCTGGTTAAGGTTGCCAAGATACTTTATCCACCAAATCTCTATTACTGAATCCCATGGAACATTGGGCAAGACAACTTCGCTTCACGTAGAGGCCGGGCCCGCAGACCGAGGGCATAGGGTTTGCGACCAGGTCTCCGTCACTCCGGTGCCCATAACTTTTGAACCGTAAGGAGTTACGCGGCGCACAGCATACCGTTGCAAAGCTCTCTGAGAGCTCTACGACTAGGGCAGCTAGCTTACTCACTGTACCCATTTTTTTAGACCAAAATCAAACATTTTCATCAGTTACAGGCTATTTTTCTTCTTTTGCCCTGTTTTTCCGTCCCGGATCGTACGTCCTGAGCTGTTAAAAGGAAGACAACCTGACTCGTTGTACATCGGAGGGCCCAACAACGTGTCGATATCACGTCCTGCGAGGATTCTGCGTTGTTGAAGCGGATGGGATGTCGTTAAGCCCATTGGGCCTTTTGAATAGGCTATCTCTCTAGGCTGGGACTGTGAACCGTTAACACCTATAGGAATTGTGACCTCAACATGACGGGTGCGATCATACCAGCACTAATGCACTGGATCCCATCAGAACTCCGAAGTTAAGCATGCTTGGGCGAGAGTAGTACTAAGATGGGTGACCCCCTGGGAAGTCCTCGTGTTGCACCCCCATTTCAATTTTTTTTGCCTTGGTTAGGGTTGCCAAGATACTTTATCCACCAAATCTCTATTACAGAATCCCATGGAACATTGGGCAAGACAACTTCACTTCACGTAGAGGCCGGGCCCACAAACCGAGGGCGTAGGGTTTGTGACCAGGTCTCCGTCGCTCCGGTGCCTAAAACTTTTGATCCGAAAGGAGTTCCCAACAATGCTCTCTGAGAGCTCTACGACGGGGGCAGCCAGCTTGCTCGCTGTGCCTATTTTTGGAGCCCAAAATTCAATGTTTTCATCAATTTCAGGACGCTTTTCTTCGTTTGACCTATTTTTTCATCCCAGATCGTACGTCATGAGCTGTTAAAAGGACGACAACCTGACTCGCGGTACATCAGAGGGCCCTACGATGTGTCGATATCAAGTCTTGCGAGGGTGCTGCATTGTTGAAGTAGATGGGTTGTCGTTAAGCCCAGTGGGTGGTTTGAATGGGCCATCTCTCTAGGCTGACACTGTGAACCGTTAACACTTATAGGAATTGTGCCCTCAACATGACGGGTGCTATCATACAAGCACTAATGTACCGATCCCATCAAAACTCCGAAGTTAAGCGTGCTTGGGTGAGAGCGGTACTAGGATGGGTGACCCCCTGGGAAGTCCTCATGTTGCACCCCCTTTTCAATTTTTTTTGCTTCGGTTAGGGTTGCCAAGATACTTTATCCACCACATTTCTATTATCGAATCCCACGGCACCTTAGGCAAGACAACTTCGCTTCACGTAGAGACCGGGCCCGCAAACCGAGGGCGTCGGGTTTATGACCAGGTCTCCGTCGCTCCGGTGCCCATAACTTTTGTTCCGTAATGCGTTACGCGGCGCACAGCATACCGTTGTAAAGCTCGCTGAGAGCTATATGATGGGGGCAGTGAACTTGCTCGCTGTGCCAGTTTTTGGAGCCCAAAATTGAACGTTTTCAACCGTTTCAGGCCACTTTTATTCTTTTGCTCTATTTTTCTGTCCCGGATCGTATGTCGTGAGTTGTTAAAAGGACGCCAACCTAATTCGCGGGATATCAAAGGGCCCTACAACTTGTCGATATCACGTCTTGCGAGAATGCTTCGTTGTTGAAGCGGATGGGTTGTCGTTAAGACCATTAGGCCTTTTGAATGGGCCATCTCTCTAGGCTGGGACTGTGAACCATTAACACATATAGGAATTGTGCCATCAACATGACGGGTGTGATCATACCAGCAATAATGCACCGGATCCCATCAGAACTCCGAAGTTAAGCGTGCTTGGGCGAGAGTAGAACAAGGATGGGTGACCCCTTGGGAAATCCTCGTGTTACACCCCCTTTTCAACTTTTTTTGCCCTGGTTAGGGTTGTCAAGATACTTTAACCACCAAATCTCTATTACCGAATCCCACGGAACATTGGGCAAGACAACTTCGCTTCGTGTAGAGGCCGGGCTCGCGAACCGAGGGCGTAGGGTTTGTGAGCAGGTCTCCGTCGCTCCGGTGCCCATAACTTTTGATCCGTAAGGAGTTACGCAGCGAAAAGCACACCGTTGCAAAGCTCTCTGAGAGCTCTAGGACGGGGGCAGCAAGCTTGCTCACTATGCTCGTTTTTGGAGCCCAAAATCGAATGTTTTCATCAGTTTCAGGCCACTTTTCTTCTTTTGCCCCATTTTTCCATCCCGTATCGTATGTTAGTGAGCTATTAAAAGAACGACAACCTGACTCGCGGTACATCAGAGCGCCCTACAACGTGTCGATATCACGTCTTGCAAGGATGTTGCGTTGTTAAAGCGGATGGGTTGTCGTTTAGCCCATTGGTCCTTTTGAATGAGCCAACTCTCTAGGCTGGGACTGTGAACTGTTAACACATATAAGAATTGTGCCCTCAACATGACGGGTGTGATCATACCAGCAATAATGCACCGGATCCCATCAGAACTCCGAAGTTAAGCGTGCTTGGGCGAGAGTACTACAAGGATCGGTGACCCCCTGGGAAGTCCTTGTGTTGCACCCCCTTTTCAATTTTTTTTGCCCTGGTTAGGGTTGCCATGATACTTTATCCACCAAATCATTATTACCGAATCCCATGGAACATTGGGCAAGATAACTTCGCTTCACGTAGAGGCCGAGCCCGCAAACCGAGGGCGTAGGGTTTGTGACCAGGTCTCCGTAGCTCCGGTGCCCATAACTTTTGATCCGAATGGAGTTACGCGATGCACAGCATACCGTTGCAAAGCTCTCTGAGAGCTCTATGACGGGGGCAGCCAGCTTGCTCGATGTGCCCATTTTTGGGGCCCAAAATCAAACTTTTTCATTTGTTTCAGGACACTTTTGTTCTTTTGCTCTATTTTTCCGTCCTAGATCGTACGTCGTGAGCTGTTAAGAGGACGACAACCTGATTCGCTGTACATCAGAGGTCCCTACAATGTATCGATATCATGTCTTGCAAGAATGCTGCGTTGTTGAAGCGGATGGGATGTCGTTAAGCCCATTAGGCCTTTTGAATGGGCCATCTCTCCAGGCTGGGACTGTGAACCGTTAACACATATAGGAATTGTGCCATCAACATGACGAGTGCGATCATACCAGCACTAATGCACCGGATCCCATAAGAACTCCGATGTTAAGCGTGCTTGGGCGAGAGTAGTACTAGGATGGGTAACCCCATGGGAAGTCCTCGTGTTGCACCCCATTTCAATTTTTTTTCCCTTGTTAGGGTTGCCAAGATACTTTATCCACCAAATCTATATTACCGAATCCTACGGAACTTTGGGCAAGACATCTTCGTTTCACGTAGAGGTCGAGCCCGCAAACCGAGCGCGTAGGGTTTGTGACCAGGTCTCCGTCGCTCCGGCGCCGATAACTTTTAATAGTTAAGGAGTTACGTGGCGCATAGCATACCGTTCCAAAGCTCTTTGAGAGCTCTACGACGGGGGCAACCAGCTTTCTCGATGTGCCCATTTTTGGAGCCCAAAATCGAATGTCTTCATTAGTTTCAGGACACTTTTGCACTTTTGCTCTATTTTTCCGTCCCGGATCGTATGTCGTGAGCTGTTAAAAGGGCGACAACCTGACTCGCTGGACATCAGGGGACCCTACAACCTGTCGATATCACGTCTTGCGAGGATGCGGCGTTGTTGAAGTGGATGGGTAGACGTTAAGCCCGTTGGGCCTTTTGAATGGGCTATCTCTCTATGCTGGGACTGTGAACCGTCAACACATATAGGAATTGTGTCATCAACATGACAGATGTGATCATACCAGCACTAATGCACCGGATCCCATCAGAACTCTGAAGTTAAGCGTGCTTGGGCGAGAGTAGTACTAGGATGGGTGACCCCTTGGGAAGTCCTCATGTAGCACCCCCATTTCAATTTTTCTAGCCCTGGTTAGGGTTGCCAAGATACTTTATCCACCAAATCTCTATTACCAAATCCCATGGAACATTGGGCAAGACAACTTCGCTTCACGTAGAGGCCGGGCCCGCAAACCGAGGGCGTAGGGTTTGTGACCAGGTCTCCGTCACTCCGGTGCCCATAACTTTTGATCCGTAAGGAGTTACACGGTGCAGAGAATACCGTTGCAAAGCTCTCTTAGATCTCTACGACGGGGGCAGCCAGCTTGCTCGTTGTGCCCTTTTTGGAGCCCAAAATCAAACGTTTTAATTAGTTTTACGCCACATTTCTTCTTTTGCCCCGTTTTTCCATCCCGTTTCGTACGTCGTGAGCTGTTAAAAGGACGACAACCTGACTCGCGGTGCATCAGAGGGCCCTACAACGTGTCGGTATCACGTCTTGCGAGGAAGCTGTGTTGTTAAAGTGGATGGGTTGTCGTTTACCCCATTGGGCCTTTTGAATGCGCCATCTCTCTAGGCTGGCACTGTTAACCGTTAACACATATAGGAATTGTGACCTCAACATGACGGGTGCGATCATACCAGCACTAATGCACCGGATCCCATCAGAACTCCGAAGTTAAGCGTGCTTGGGCGTGAGTAGTACTAGGATGGTTGACCCCCTAGGAAATCCTCGTGTTGCACCCCCTTTTCAATTTTTTTTGCCCTGGTTAGGGTTGCCAAGATACTTTATCCACCAAATCTCTATTACCAAATCCCATGGGACATTGGTCAAGATAACTTCGCTTCACGTAGAGGCCGGGCCCTCAAACCGAGTGCGTAGGGTTTGTGACCAGGTCTCCGTCGGTCCGGTGCCCATAACTTTTGATCCTAAAGGAGTTACGCAGCGCACAGAATACCGTTGCAAAGCCCTCTGAGAGCTCTACGACAGCGGTAGATAGCTTGCTCGCTGTGACCTTTTTGGAGTCCAAAATCGAACATTTTCATTAGTTTTCAGAAACTTTTCTTCTTTTGCTCTATTTTTCCGTCCCGGATCGAACGTCGTGAGCTATTAAAAGGACGACAACCAGACTCGTGGGACATCAGAGGGCCTTACAACGTGTCGATATCACGTCTTGCTAAGATGCTACGTTGTTGAAGCGGATGGGTTGTCGTTAAGCCCATTGGGCCTTTTGAATGGGCCATCTCTCTAGGCTGACACTGTGAACCGTTAACACATATAGGAATTGTGACCTCAACATGACGGGTGCGATCATACCCGAACTAATGCACCGGATCCCATCAGAACTCTGAAGTCAAGCGTGCTTGGGCGAGAGTAGTACTAGGATAGGTGACCCCCTGGGTAGTCCTCGTGTTGCACCCCCTTTTCAATTTTTTTTCCCTAGTTAGCGTTGCCAAGATACTTTATCCACCAAATCTCTATTACCGAATCCCACGAAAAATTGGGCAAGAATACTTCGCTTCACGTAGAGGCCGGGCCCGTAAATCGAGGGCGTAGGGTTTGTGACCAGGTCTCCGTCGCTCCGGTGCCCACAACTTTTGATCCGTAAGAAGTTACGCGGCGCACAGTATACCGTTGCAAAGCTCTCTCAGAGCTCTACGACAGGGGGAGCCAGCTTGCTCGATGTGCCCGTTTTTAGAGCCCAAAATCAGACTTTTTCATTAGTTTCATGACACTTTTGTTCTTTTGCTCTATTTTTCCGTCCCAGATCGTACGTCGTGAGCTATTAAAAGGACCACAATCTGATTCGCAGGACATCAGAGGGCGCTACAACGTGTAGATCACACGTCTTGCGAGGATTCTGCGTTGTTGAAGCTGATGGGTTGTCGTTAAGCCCATTGGGCCTTTTTAATGGGCTATCTCTCTAGGCTGGCACTGTGAACCGTTAACGCATATAGGAATTGTGCCCTCAACATGACGGGTACGATCAGACCAGCACTAATGCACCGGATCCCATCAGAACTCCGAAGTTAAGCGTGCTTGGGCGTGAGTAGTACTAGGATGGGTCACCCCCTGGGAAGTCCTCGTGTTGCACCCTATTTTCAATTTTTTTTGCCCTAGTTAGGGTTGCCAAGATACTTTATCCACCAAATCTCTATTACCAAATCCCACGGAACATTGGGCAAGACAACTTCGCTTCACGTAAAGGCCGGGCCCGCAAACCGAGGGCGTAGGGTATGTAACCAGGTCTCCGTCACTCCGATGCCCATAACTTTTGATCCATAATGCGTTACGCGGCACACAGCATACCGTTGCAAAGCTCTCTGAGTGCTATACGACGGGGGCAGCGAGCTTGCTCGATGTGACCTTTTTTGGAGCCCAAAATCGAACGTTTTCATCCGTTTCAGGCCACTTTTGTTCTTTTGTTCTATTTTTCTGTCCCGGATCGTACGTCGTGAGCTGTTAAAAGGATGACAACCTAATTCGCAGGACATCAGAGGGCCCTACAAAGTGTTGATATCACGTCTTGCGAGGATGCAGCATTGTTGAAGCGGATGGGTTGTCGTTAAGCCCATTGGGCCTTTTCAATGGGCCATCTCTCTAGGCTGGGACTGTGACCGTTAACATATATAGGAATTCTGTCATCAACATGACGGGTGTGATCATACCAGCACTAATGCACTGGATTCCATCAAAATTCCGAAGTTAAGCGTGCTTGGGCGAGAGTAGTACTAGGATGGGTGACCCCTTGGGAAGTCCTTGTGTCGCACCCCCTTTTCAATTTTTTTTGCCATGGTTAGGGTTGCCAACATACTTTATCCACCAAATCTCTATTATCGAATCCCACTGAACATTAGGCAAGACAACTTCGCTTCACGTAAGGCTGGGCCCACAAACCGACGGCATAGGGTTTATGACCAGGTCTCCATCGCTCCTATGCCCATAACTTTTGATCCGTAAAGAGTAACGCGGCGCACAGCATACCGTTGCAAAGCTCTACGACGGTGGAAACTAGCTTGCTCGCTGTGCCCTTTTTGTATCACAAAATCGAACGTTTTCATTAGTTTCAGGACCCTTTTGTACTTTTGCTCTATTTTTCTATCCCGGATCGTACGTCGTGAGATGTTAAAAGGGCGACAACCTGACTCGCGGGACATCAGAGGCCCCTACAACGTGTCGATATCACGTCTTGCTAGGATGCTACGTTGTTGAAGTGGATGGTTTGTCGTTGAGCCCATTCGGACTTTTGAATGGGCTATCCCTCTAGGGTGGCACTGTAAACCGTTAACACATATACGAATTGTGCCCTCAAAATGATGGGTGCGATCATACCAGCACTAATGCACCGGATCCCATCAGAACTCCGAAGCTAAGCGTGCTTGGGCGAGAGTAGTACTAGGATGGGAGACCCCCTGGGAAGTCCTCGTGTTGTACCCTCTTTTCAATTTTTTTTGCCCTAGTTAGGGTTGCCAAGATACTTTATCCAACAAATCTCTATTACCGAATCCCACGGAACATTGGGCAAGCCAACTTCGCTTCAGGTAGAGGCCGGGCCAGCACACCGAGGGCATAGGGTTTGTGACCAGGTCTCCGTCGCTCCGGTGCCTATAACTTTCAATTCGTAAGGAGTTACGCGGCACACAGCATACCATTGCAAAGCTCTCTGAGAGCTCTACGACGAGGGCAACCAGCTTGCTCGATGTACCCCTTTTTGGAGCCCAAAATCGAACCAAATCGAATGTTTTCATTAGTTTCATGCCACTTTCATTCTTTTGTTATGTTTTTCCGTCCCGGATCGTACGTCATGAGCCGTTAAAAGGACGACAACCTGACACGCGGGACATCAGTGGGCCCTACAATGTGTCAATATCACGTCATGCGAAGATGCTACGTTGTTGAAGCGGATCGGTTGTCGCTAAGCCCATTGGGCCTTTTGAATGGGCCATCTCTCTAGGCTGGGACTGTGATCCGTTATCACAAATAGGAATTGTTCCCTCAACATGACGGGTGTGATCATACCAGCACTAATGCACCAGATCCCATCAGAACTCTGAAGTAAAGTGTGTGCTTGTCGAGAGTAGTACTAGGATGGGTGACCCCCTGGGAAGTCCTCGTATTGCACCCCCTTTTCAATTTTTTTTACCCTGGTTAGGGTTGCCAAGATACTTTATCCACCAAATCTCTATTATCGAATCCCACGGCACCTTGGGCAAGACAACTTTGCTTCACGTGAAGGCTGGGCCAGCAAACCGAGGGCGTAGGGCTTGTGACCAGGTCTCTTTCGCTCTGGTGCCCATAACTTTTGATCCATAAGGAGTTATGTGGCGCACAGCATACCGTTTTAAAGTTTTCCGAGAGCTCTACGACAGGGGCAACCAGCTTGCTCGCTGTGCCCTTTTTGGAGCCCAAAATCAAACGTTTTTATCAGTTTTGGGCCACTTTTCTTCTTTTGCCCCATTTTTTCATCCCGTATCGTAAGTCGTGAGCTGTTAAAAGGATGACAACCTGACTCGCGGTACATCAGAGGGCCCTACAACGTGTCGATATCACATCTTGCGAGGATGCTACATTGTTAAAGCGGATGGGTTGTCGTTTAGCCCATTGGACCTTTTGAGTGGCCATATCTCTAGGCTGACACTGTCAACCGTTAACACATATAGGAATTGTGCCCTCAACATTACGGGTGCGATCATACCAGCACTAATGCACTGGATACCACTAGAACTCTGAAGTTAATCGTGATAGGGCCAGAGTAGTGCTAGGACGGGTGACCCCCTAGGAATCCCTCGTATTGCACCCCATTTTCAATTTTTTTTGCCCTAGTTAGGGTTGCCATGATACTTTATCCACCAAATCTCTATTACCGAATCCCACAGAACATTGGGCAAGACAACTTCGCTCACGTAGAGGCCGGGCCTGCAAACCGAGGGCGTAGGGTTTGTGACCAGGTCTCCATCGCTCCGGTGCCCATAACTTTTGATCCATAAGGAGTTACACGGCGCACAGCATACCGTTACAAAGCTCTCTGAGAGCTCTACGATGGGGGCAGCGAGCTTGCTCTCTGTGCCCATTTTTGAAGACCAAAATTGAACGTTTTCATCAGTTTCAGGCCACTTTTCTTTTTTTACCCTGTTTTTCCATCCCGGACCGTACGTCTTCAGCTATTAAAAGGACGACAACCTGATTCGCAGTACATCAACGGGCCCTACAACGTGTCGATATGACGTCTTGCGAGGATGCTCCGTTGTTGAAGCGGATGGGTTGTCGTTAAGCCCATTAGGCCTTTTGAATGGGCTATCTCTCCAGGCTGGCACTGTGAACTGTTAACATATATAGGAATTGTTCTCTCAACATGACGGGTGCGATCATACAAGCACTAATGCACCGGATCCCATCAAAATTCCGAAGTTAAGCGTGCTTGGGCGAGAGTAGTACTAGGATGGGTGACCCCCTGGGAAGTCCTCGTGTAGCACCCCTATTTCAATTTTTTTTGCCTTGGTTAGGGTTGCCAAGATACTTTATCCACCAAATCTCTTTTACCGAATCCCACAGAATATTGGGCAAGACAACTTCGCTTCACGTAGAGGTCGGGCCCGCAAACCGAGGGCGTAGGGTTTGTGACCAGGTCTCCGTCGCTCCGGTGCCCATAACTTTTGATTCGTAAGGAGTTACGCGGCGCACAGCATACCATTGCAAAGCTCTCTGAGAGTTCTACGATGGGGGCATCCAGCTTGTTCGATGTGCCCGCTTTTGGAGCCCAAAATCGAATGTCTTCATTTGTTACAGGACACTTTTGCACTTTTGCTCTATTTTTCCATCCTGGATCGTACGTCGTGAGCTGTCAAAAGGGCGACAACCTGACTCACGGGACATCAGGGGGCCCTACAACCTGTCGATATCACGTCTTGCGAGGATGCTGTGTTGTTGAAGTGGATGGGTTGTCGTCAAGCCCGTTGGGCCTTTTGAATGGGCCATCTCTCTAGGATGGGACTGTGAACCGATAACCCATATAGGAATTGTGTCATCAACATGACGGATGCGATCAAACTAGCACTAATGCACCGGATCCCATCAGAACTCCGAAGTTAAGCGTGCTTGGGCGAGAGTAGTACTAGGATGGGTGACCCCCTGGGAAGTCCTCGTGTAGCACCCCCATTTCAATTTTTTTTGCCCTGGTTAGGGTTGCCAATATACTTTATCCACCAAATCTCTATTACCGAATCCCATGGAACATTGGGCAAGACAACTTCGCTTCACGTAGAGGTCAGGCCCGCAAACCGAAGGCGTAGGGTTTTTGACCAGGTCTCCGTCGCTCCGATGCCCACAACTTTTGATCCGTAAGGAGTTACGCGGTGCACAGCATACCGTTGCAAAGCTCTCTGAAAGCTCTACGACGAGGGCAGCTAGCTTGCTTGCTGGGCCCCTTTTTGGAGCCCAAAATCAAACGTTTTCATCATTTTTATGCCACTTTTCTTCTTTTGCCCCGTTTTTCCATCCCGTTTCGTACGTCGTGAGCTGTTAAAAGGGTGACAACCTGACTCGCTGTACATCAGATGCCCCTACAACGTGTCGATATCACGTCTTGCGAGGAAGCTGCGTTGTTAAAGCGCTTGGGTTGTCGTTTACCCCATTGGGCCTTTTGAATGGGCCATCTCTCTAGGCTGGCACTATAAACCGTTAACACATAAAGGAATTGAGCCCTCAACATGACGGGTGCGATCATACCAGCACTAATGCACCGGATCCCATCAAAACTCCGGAGTTAAGCGTGCTTGGGCGAGAGTAGTACTAGGATGGGTGACCCCCTGGGTAGTCCTCTTGTTGTACCCTCTTTTCAATTTTTTTTTGCCCTGGTTAGGGTTGCCAAGATACTTTATCCACCAAATCTCTATTACTGAATCCCACGGAACATTGGGCAAGACAACTTCGCTTCACGTAGAGGCCGGGCCCACAAACCGAGGGGGTAGGGTTTATGACCAAGTCTCTGTCGCTCTGGTGCCTATAACATTTGATCCTTAAGGAGTTACGCGGTGCACAACATACCGTTGCAAAGCTTTCTCAGAGCTCTATGACGGGGGCAGCCAGCTTGCTCGATGTGCCCGTTTTTGGAGCCCAAAATCAAACTTTTTCATTAGTTTCAGGACACTTTTGTTCTTTTGCTCTATTTTTTCATCCCAGATCGTACGTCGTGAGCTGTTAAAACGATGAAAACCTGACTTGTGGGACATTAGAGGGCCCTACAACGTGTCGATATCATGTCTTGCGAGGATTCTGCATTGTTGAAGCTGATGGGTTGTCGTTAAGCACATTGGGCCTTTTGAATGGGCTATCTCTCTAGGCTGGCACTGTGAACCGTTAACACATATAGGAATTGACCCTCAACATGACGGGTGCGATCATACAAGCACAAATGCACCGGATCCCATCAGAACTCCAAAGTTAAGCGTACTTGGGCGTGAGTAGTACTAGGATGGGTGACCCCCTGGAAGTCCTCGTGTTGCACCCTCTTTTCAATTTTTTTTGCCCTGGTTAGGGTTGCCAAGATACTTTATCCACCAAATCTCTATTACCGAATCGCACGGAACGTTGGGCAAGACAACTTCCCTTCACGTAGAGGCCGGGCCCGTAAACCGAGGGCGTAGGGTTTGTGACCAGGTCTCCGTCGCTCCGGTGCCCATAACTTTTGATCCGTAAGGAGTTACGCTGCGCACAGCATACCGTTGCAAAGCTCTCTAAGACCTCTGTGACAGGGGCAACCAGCATGCTCGATGTGCCCGTTTTTGGAGCCCAAAATCAAACTTTTTCATTAGTTTCAGGACACTTTTGTTCTTTTTCTCTATTTTTCCGTCCCAGATCGTACGTCGTGAGCTGTTAAAATGATGACAACCTGACTCGCGGGACATCAGAGGGCCTTACAACGTGTCGATATCACGTCTTGCGAGGATTCTATGTTGTTGAAGCTGATGGGTTGTCGTTAAGCCCATTGGGCCTTTTTAATGGGCTATCTCTCTAGGCTGTCACTGTGAACCATTAACACATATAGGAATTGTGCCCTCAACATGACGGGTACGATCAGACCAGCACTAATGAACCGAATCCCATCAGAACTCCGTAGTTAAGCGTGCTTGGGCGTGAGTAGTCCTAGGATGGCTGACCCCCTGGAAGTCCTCGTGTTGCACCCTCTTTTCAATTTTTTTTGCCCTGGTTAGGGTTGCCAAGATACTTTATCCACCAAATCTCTATTACCGAATTCCACGGAACATTGGGCAAGACAACTTCGCTTCACGTATAGGCCAGGCCCGCAAACCGAGGGTGTAGGGTTTGTGACTAGGTCTCCGTCGCTCCAGTGCCGATAACTTTTGATCCGTTAGGAGTTACGCGGAGCACAGCATACTGTTGCAAAGCTCTTTGAGAGCTCTGCGACGGTGGTAGCAAGCTTCCTTGCTGAGCCCATTTTTGGAGCCCAAAATCGAACGTTTTCATCCGTTTCAGGCCACTTTTGTTCTTTTCCTCTGTTTTTCCGTCCCAGATCGTACGTTGTGAGCTATTCAAAGGATGACAACCTGACTCACGGGACATCAGAGGGCTCTACAATGTGTCGATATCACGTCTTGCGAGGAAGTTGTATTGTTGAAGCGGATGGGTTGTCCTTAAGCCCATTGGGCCTTTTGAATGGGCCATCTCTCTAGGCTGGCACTGTGAACCATTAACACATATAGGAATTCTGTCATCAACATGACGGGTGTGATCATACCAGCACTAATGCACCGGATCCCATCAGAACTCCGAAGTTAAGCGTGCTTGGGCGAGAGTAGTACTAGGAGGGGGAACCCGCTGGGGAGTGCTCGGGCTGTACCCCATATTCAATTTTTTTTGCCCTAGTTAGGGTTGCCAAGATACTTTATCGACCAAATCTCTATTACCGAATCCCATGGAACATTGGGCAAGACAACTTCGCTTCATGTAGAGGCCGAGCCCGCAAACCGACGGCGTAGGGTTTATGACTAGGTCTCCATCGCTCCTATGCCCATAACTTTTGATCCGTAAGGAGTAACGCGGCGCACAGCAAACCGTTCCAAAACTCTACGACGGGGGCAACCAACTTGCTCGATGTGCCCATTTTTGGAGCCCAAAATCCAACGTTTTCATTAGTTTCATGACACTTTACTACTTTTGCTCTATTTTTTCGTCCTGGATCGTACGTCGTGAGCTGTTAAAAGGGCGAAAACCTGACTCGCGGGACATCAGAGGGCCCTACAACGTGTCCATACCACTTTATGCTAGGATGCTACGTTGTTGAAGCGGATAGGTTGTCGTTAAGCCCATTCGGCCTTTTGAATGGGCTATCTCTCTAGGCTGGCACTGTAAACCGTTAATACATATAGGAATTGTGCCCTCAAAATGACGGGTGCGATCATACCAGCACTAATGCACCGGATCCCATCAGAACTCCGAAGCTAAGCGTGCTTGGGCAAGAGTAGGACTAGGATGGGTGACCCCCTAGGAAGTCCTCGTGTTGTACCCTCTTTTCAATTTTTTTTGCCCTGGTTAGGGTTGCCAAGATACTTTATCCAACAAATCTCTATTACCGAATCCCACGGAACATTGGGCAAGACAACTTCGCTTCACGTAGAGGCCGGGCCAACAAACCGAGGGCGTAAGGTTTGTGACCAGGTCTCCGTCGCTCCGGTGCCTATAACTTTGGATCCGTAAGGAGTTACGCGGCGCACAGCATACCATTGCAAAGCTCTCTGAGAGCTCTATGACGGGGGCAGCCATCTTGCTCGATGTGCCTATTTTTGGAGCCCAAAATCGAACGTTTTCATTAGTTTCAGGACACTTTTGTTCTTTTGCTCTATTTTTCCGTCCGGGATCATACGTCGTGAGATGTTAAAAGGTCGACAACCTGAATCGCGGGACATCAGTGGGCCCTACAACGTGTCAATATCATGTCTTGCGAGGATGCTACGTTGTTGAAGTGGATGGGTTGTCGTTAAGCCCATTGGGCCTTTTGAACGGGCCATCTCTCTAGGCTGGGACTGTGAACCGTTAACACATATAGGAATTGTGCCATCAACATGACGGGTGTGATCATACCAGCACTAATGCACCGGATCCCATCAGAACTCCGAAGTTAAGCGTGTGCTTGGGCGAGAGTAGTACTAGGATGGGTGACCCCCTGGGAAGTCCTCGTATTGCACCCCCTTTTCAATTTTTTTTGCCCTGGTTAGGTTTTCCAAGATACTTTATCCACCAACTCTCTATTACCGAATCCCATGGAACATTGGGCAAGACAACTTCGCTTCACGTAGAGGCCGGGCCTGCAAACTGAGGGCGTAGGGTTTGTGACTAGGTCTCTGTCATTCCGGTGCCCAAAACTTTTGATCCGTAAGGAGTTACGTGGCGCACATAATACCTTTGCAAAGCTCTATGAGAGCTCTACAACGGGGGCAGCTAGCTTGCTCGCTGTGCCCGTTTTTGGAGCCCAAAATCAAACGTTTTCATTAGTTTTAGGCCACTTTTCTTCTTTTGCCCCATTTTTCCATCCCGTATCGTACGTCGTGAGCTGTTAAAAGGACGACAACCTGACTCCTGGTACATCAGAGAGCCCTACAAAGTGTCGATATTATGTCTTGCGAGGATGCTGCGTTGTTAAAGTGGATGGGTTGTCGTTTAGCCCATTGGGCCTTTTGAGTAGGCCATCTCTCTAGGCTGGCACTGTGAACCGTTAACACATATAGGAATTATGCCCTCAACTTGACGGGTGTTATCATACCAGCACTAATGCACCAGATCCCATCAGAACTCTGAAGTTAAGCGTGCTTGGGCAAAAGTAGTACTAGGATGTGTGACCCCCTGGGAAGTCCTCGTGTTGCACCCCCTTTTCAATTTGTTTTGCCCTGGTTAGGGTTGCCAAGATACTTTATCCACCAAATCTCAATTACCGAATCCCACGGAACATTGGGCAAGACAACTTCGCTTCACGTAGAGGCCGGGCCCGCAAACCGAGGGCGTAGGGTTTGTGACCAGGTCTCCATCGCTCCGGTGCCCATAACTTTTGATCCGTAAGGAGTTACACGGCGCACAACATACTGTTGCAAAGCTCTCTGAGAGCTCTACGACGGGCGTAGCGAGCTTGCTCATTGTGCCAATTTTTGGAGCCCAAAATCGAACGTTTTCATCAGTTTCATTGCACTTTTCTTTTTTTACCATGTTTTTCCATACCAGATCGTACGTCGTGAGCTAATAAAAGGACAACAACCTGACTCGCGGGACATCAGCGGGCCCTACAATGTGTCGATATCACGTCTTGCAAGGATGCTGCGTTGTTGAAGCGGATGGGTTGTCGTTAAGCCCATTGGGCCTTTTGAATGGGCTATCTCTCTAGGCTGGCACTGTGAACCGTTAACACATATAGGAATTGTTCTCTTAACATGACGGGTGCGATCATACCGGCTCTAATGCACCGCATCCCATCAAAACTCCAAAGTTAAGCATGCTTGGGCGACAGTAGAACTAAGATGGGTGACCCCTTGGGAAGTCCTCGTGTTGCACCTTCTTTTCAATTTTTTTTACCCTGCTTAGGGTTTCCAAGATACTTTATCCACCAAATCTCTATTACCGATTCCCACGTAACATTGGGCAAGACAACATCGCTTCACGTAGAGGCCAGGCCCGCAAACGGAGGGCGTAGGGTTTGTGACCTAGTCTCCGTCGCTCCTGTACCCATAAATTTTGATCCGTGAGGAGTTAAGCGGTGCATAACATACCGTTGCAAAGCTCTCTGAGAGCTCTACGACGGGGGCGTCTAGCTTGCTCTTTGTACCCATTTTTGGAGCCCAAAATCAAATGTTTTCATCAGTTTCAGGCCACTTTTCTTCTTTTGCAAGGTTTTTTCATCCCGGATCGTACGTCGTGAGCTATTAAAAGAACGAGAACCAGACTCGCGGTACATCAGAGGGCCCTACAACCTGTCGATATCACGTCTTGCGAGGATGCTACGTTGTTAAAGCGGATGGGTTGTCGTTTAGCCCATTGGGCCTTTTGAATGGGCCATCTCTCTAGGCTAGCACTATGAACCGTTAACACATATAGGAATTGTGCCCTCAACATGACGGGTGCGATCATACCAGCACTAATGAACCGGATCTCATCAGAACTTCGAAGTTAAGCGTGCTTGGGCGAGAGTAGTACATGGGTGACCCCATTGGAAGTCCTCGTGTTGCACCCCCTTTTCAATTTTTTTTGCCCTGGTTGTGGTTGCCAAGATACTTTATCCACCAAATCTCTATTACCGAATCCCATGAAACATTGGGCAAGATAACTTCGCTTTACGTAGAGGCCGTGTGACGCCCGAGATTTTAGCCATGCATTTAATTACTGTTGCATCCTTTGTTTGCGCATCTCTTTCTATGTCTTATTAACTGCCTTCTTAAGTTACTATTCACTTCATTTTATAACTGCATTCTATTGGTTAATTAGCATTTTTATTAAATCATATTAATTGTTAAAGTAGTGGGAAAAATGTGCATTTGAACTAAAGGCATTAGGAGAGCTCGTTTAGAAAATGATTTTTGTAGTTGAATGAATAGTGTTACGTAACATAACTTAGAGATTTAATTAGCTAGCCTATGTTTTACACTTTAGGCTCGTTTCTAAGCTATTTACGCGCATTTTAGGAGTCCACTTAAGCCCCCACCATGACCCCACCTCCACTAAACTTCACCATATAAACACATAAGCACCAAAACACAAAACAAAAAGAAAAAAATTGGGCAGAAATACTGTAGCAGAGCCGAGAGCAGCTAGGAAAGGAGAAAAACTAATTTTTGCTCTTCAACTCTTCGATTCAAGCCACTCCAAGCCTTGAGCAAGTAGTGTAGGGTGTTTGCAAGCCTCTTAGGTGTTCCTACGCGCATTGGTGAGGGATTTCAGGACCTATTTTTGCATTTCTAAATAGTTTTCAATTTCTTGATTTGTTGAAAATGTTATCAAATGCTATTGTATTAACTATCTATGCTATTATACCATATATATGAATGCTAGAGAACATATTTGTGCCATCATTTCGCAATTTAAACGGTTAGAATTGTTAGTTTGATTTTTAGGGTGAATAGTGACATTTTTCTAGGGTTTTGTGTAATTGCTCGAATTAGCTTGATTCAATGCTTCTACTAGAAGCCCTAGGTGCTAATGAAGGTAGTCTAATAGCCCCGCGCACTTACATTGCTCTATAATCGCATAAAACGTAAAATAGCCGACTTTAATTTGGGGCTTCCGAGGTTAATGCGAATCCGGGTGAATTCGGGCTTCAATTCTAGTATCCTTAGGCTACCTAGGTGCTATAGAAGCCTTGATATCCCTTGTTTGAAGCCCGGACAATGTATGTGTAGTTTAAAGCCATAAGAGGGAATTTGGGGCTTTCGGGGAAATCGCAGCCATTTGAATGAGTTAGAGGGTTGAGAGGGTACCTTGAGGGTTAGTTAGAAGGTTGGGAGAGTTTCCTTTGAAAATGGAATCATTAACCTTGGTTTGGAAGAGAAATAGTTTGAAAAACAAAGGGGTTTATGTGCTATTTCGGTTGTCTCACACTTCTAAACCCATGGTATGACTTCTTGAGTGTTTATATGTGATTTTAAGTTGATTTGGAGCTTTTGGTATGATTCTATGCTTATTTTGTATATGTTCCTTTGTAAACCGCTTATTAGCTTCTATAATTGCTTCTATCCTACTTGCATCGAGGTCAACCTACTTTGTTGATCCTCCTATGTGTTAATGCTTATATTATTGCTATTAACTTGCCATTGTTAAGTGCATTGCATAGTAGTTGCGCAACCATAGTGTCAGGGGTGGATGTGTTGAATATCGGTTGGGCGGCAGAGGGCTTGCTGGTGGATATTCAAACTCCATGCCCTAGTCCTTCATTCGCCTGGTCCAGAGATTGCCAGGGGATGTTGGGTCGTAGGATTATCGGGGTATATCCGGAATACACCCACTGGAGTGTTTGGGGTTATGTCGGCTTATCGTGATCATGCTCGTGGTTCGTGGATCGTGAATGAAAACCAGTGAAGATTGGTGTATAGGGGATTGTGTGAAATGTATCCTTTTAAATGTGTGGTTATTTAAGTTTCATTGTTTCTTTAATTGTCTAAGTGTTATTGTTGTATAAATGTATTATCTGTTGCATTGCACGCCCCGGGACTATATCCCTCACTGGGCAACAGTGGTTGCTCATACCTCGCTAACATGTTTCAGGTGGCACAGTTGGTGGAGTTGCCTTAGCTGCTGTGTGATATTTGTCTGAGGCGGATGTGCTTTCTGGTTGCTATGTGAAGAATTTGTTGTTCTATGTATAATCTATTTTGGGGCCTTAAAGCTCATGTATGTATTTGAGTAATATGTAAGCTGGAAGTCTGATAATGTAGTAGCAGTGGTAATTCTATGGCTTGTAATAACTTATATTTCTATTTCTTGTTGCTTGCATGCTTGGGAGTGAATGGCTTAGTGTAGAATGTTTTATCTCTAAGTATGTTTTAATGTTATCCTAGAATGGCATGGTTATTAGACTATATTATAAACAAGTTACTTGCATGCTTGTGTGGTTTTGGAACTGTTGTTTGCTTCAAGGCTCGGATGGCCTTGAATCTTTAATTATTTAGCCATGAAAAGTTTGTTTACCTTGTAGTTACCTTATTTGAGAGTTTACAGGTTTTCAGAATGTCCATAGTACAGGGGAAACTCTGTCCGTTTTTCCCTAAAATTTTGTGACCGGGTTTGGTATTGGGTTGAGAATAGCATGGTTATTAGAGCCTCCGGTCTCGTGAGGGATCGGGGCGTTACAGGTGGTATCAGAGCTTAGTTAGCTCTAAGCCGGGACAGGGTCTTCGGCCTGTCGGGTAGTAACCCTTGCGTGTGTGCTTGTTAAGTGTGTGTCTTGAAAGTGTATGCCTGCATGTTTGATTGTGTGTCTTGTATTGAATGTGTGCACATATGTGATATAATTATGTGTTACGTGCTAAATGTGTGCTAAGTGAAGTAAAGTGGCTAGTTATGCATCAAATTGACTTCGTGAATTATTAATTGCTTGAACTGTTGCTTGTAATGTGTGTATTTGAATGTCTTTGATTGAGTTGTGTTATGCTTGACTTGATTATCGTGCTTGAATGACTTTGATGATTACACTGTTTCACAAACTCTTTTATTAACATGTTTGCGTAATAGTTTAAAGAATTATTATACATATGCAATTGTTTGGCATGCATACATAACCCGTCGAATGGTAAGAAAAACTCCTTCCTCCCCTGAAGAGAGGTGATTAGTGGCAGGCCTTCCAAATTATGTTGATTAGCAGAAATGAGAGGCAATTAATCAGCCTTTATTTGGGAATTGGTGGATATAGTTGGAGCTCAGTTATTGGGATTCTTCTAAGGCCTTCTTCAGTGCTTAGCGGTCATAAATGAGTAGCTTCTTTTGGGGTTTCTATATGACAGTTCTCTGGAGCATATTCTTGGTATTTTCTTATCAGGTATTCTTTTGGTATTCTTTTGCCGGCATCTCTCGGAAGAATTGGTATATGGGATTCTTTTTAACCTTATTATCTGGTATTATTTACAATACTCCTGCTCAGAACTTTTATTGGTATTTTCTCTCTGCTCTTAGTTGGGATTTTATTCTTCTATGGTATTCGTACCAGCGGGATTCTTATTTGGATTTCGAAGTAGCATCTCTATTGGAGCCTTTATTTGGCCTTATTACGTGAGGTTCACAGACAATACTATTGGGATTCCCTAATGAGCTCCCACGAGAATTCGTATATGGCATTCTTGCTTAGCAACTGATGACGAATAATCAGAGTTGGTTTTCAGTTGAGGCAGAGTTCTCTTGTGAAGAAGAATTGTGTGGACGCAATTTGTTTAAGGGGGAGAGGATGTGACGCCCGAGATTTTAGCCATGCATTTAATTACTGTTGCATCCTTTGTTTGCGCATCTCTTTCTATGTCTTATTAACTGCCTTCTTAAGTTACAATTCACTTCGTTTTTTAACTGCATTCTATTGGTTAATTAGCATTTTTATTAAATCATATTAATTGTTAGAGTAGTGGAAAAAATGTGCAATTGAGCTAGAGGCGATAGGAGAGCTCGTTTGGAAAATGATTTTTTGTAGTTGAATGAATAGTGTTATGTAACATAACTTAGAGATTTAATTAGCTAGCCTATGTTTTACACTTTAGGCTCGTTTCTAAGCTATCTACGCGCATTTTAGGAGTCCACTTAAGCCCCCACCATGACCCCACCTCAACTAAACTTCACCATATAAACACATAAGAACCAAAACACAAAACAAAAAGAAAAAATTGGGCAGAAATACTGTAGCAGAGCCGAGAGCAACTAGGAGAAGAGAAAAACTGATTTTTGCTCTTCAACTCTTCGATTCAAGCCACTCCAAGCCTTGAGCAAGTAGTGTAGGGTGTTTGCAAGCCTCCTAGGTGTTCCTACGCGCATTGGTGAGGGATTTCACGACCCATTTTTGCATTTCTAAATAGTAGACAATTTCTTGATTTGTTGAAAATGTGATCAAATGCTATTGTATTAACTATCCATGCTATTATACCATATATATGAATGGTTTACCCTTTTTTTTTTAATATTTTTTTTACCTATGGGCAGCGGCTCAGCGTAATACTGGACCGCTGCCCAGTAACCAATGGGGAGGCCCATTGGTTTAATTTCCTTTTTTTTTTTTTTACCTATGGGCAGCGGCCCAGTAACCAATGGGGAGGCCCATTGGTTTAATTTCTTTTTTTTTTTTTTTTTTTTTTACCTATGGACAGCGGCCCAGCGTAATACTGGGACGCTGCCCAGTAACCAATGGGGTGGCCCTTTGGTTTATTTTTCTTTTTTTTTTTTTTTTTATTTTTTACCTATGGGCAGCGGCCCAGCCTAATACTGGGCCGCTGCCCAGTAACCAATGGGGAGGCCCATTGGTTTAATTTCCTTTTTTTTTATTTTTTTATTTTTTACCTATGGGCAGAGGCCCAGCCTAATACTGGGCCGCTGCCCAGTAACACATGGGGAGGCCCATTGGTTTAATTACCTTTTTATTTTTTATTTTTTTTTTACCTATGGGCAGCGGCCCAGCGTAATACTAGGCCGCTGCCCAGTAACCCATGGGGAGGCCCATTGGTTTAATTACCTTTTTTTTTTTTTTTACCTATGGGCAGCGGCCCAGCGAAATACTGATACTAGGCCGCTGCCCATTAACAAATGCGGAGGCCCATTAGTTTAATTTCCTCTTTTTTTTTTTTTTTTTTTTACCTATGGGTAGCGGCCCAGCGTAATACTGGGCCGCTGCCCAGTAAACAATGGCGAGGCCCATTGGTTTAATTTCCCTTTTTCTTTTTTTGTACCTATGGACAGCGGCCCAGCGTAATACTGGGCCGCTGCCCAATAACCAATGGGGAGGCCCATTGGTTTAAATTACTTTTTTTTTTTTAACCTATGGGCAGCGGCCCAGCGTAATACTGGGCGGCTGCCCAATAACCAACGGGGAGGGCCATTGGTTTAATTTTCTTTTTTTTTTTTTTTTTTTTTTTTTTTTACCTATGGGCAGCGGCCCAGCGTAATACTGGGCCACTGCCATGTAACCAATGGGGAGGCCCATTGGTTTAATTACCTTTTTTTTTTTTTTTTTTTTTTTGACCTATGGGCAGCAGCCTAGCCTAATACTGGGCCGCTGCCCAGTAGCCAATGGGGAGGCCCATTGGTTTAAATTCCTTTTTTTTTTTTTTTACCTATGGGCAGCGACCCAACGTAACACTAGGCCGCTGCCCAGTAACCAATGGTGAGGCCCAATGGTTTAATTACCTTTTTTTTTTTTTTTTTTTTTTTTTAAGTATGGGCAGCCGCCCAGCGTAATACTGGGCCGCTGCCCAGTAACCAATGGGGAGGCCCAATGGTTTAATTGACTTTTTTTTTTTTTTTTTTTTACCTATGGGCAGCGGCCCAACGTAATACTGGGCCGCTGCCCAGTAACCAATGGGGAGGCCCATTGGTTTAATTACCTTTTTTTATTTTTTTTCACCTATGGGTAGCGGCCCAGCGTAATACTAGGCCGCTGCCCAGTAACTAATGGGGAGGCCCATTGGTTTAAATTCCTTTTTTTTTTTTTTTACATATGGGCATCGACCCAGCGTAACACTAGGCCGCTGCCCAGTAACCAATGGGCAGGCCCATTGGTTTAATTTCCTTTTTTTTTTTTACCTATGGGCAGCCACCCAACGTAATACTGGGCCGCTGCCCAATAACCAATGGAGAGGCCCATTGGTTTAATTTCCTTTTTTTTTTTTTTTTTTTTTTTTACCTATGGGCATCGACCCAACGTAACACTAGGCCGCTGCCCAATAACCAATGGGGAGGCCCATTGGTTTAATTTCCTTTTTTTTTTTTTTTTTTTACCTATGGGCAGCCACCCAAAGTAATACTGGGCCGCTGCCCAGTAAACAATGCGGAGGCCCATTGGTTTAATTAACTTTTTTTTTTTTTTTTTAACCTATGGGCAGCGGCCCAGCGTAATACTGAGCCGCTACCCAGTAACTAATGAGGAGGACCATTGGTTTAAATTTCTTTTTTTTTTTGTTTTTTTTTTTACCTATGGGCATCGACCCAGCGTAACCCTAGGCCGCTGCCCAGTAACCAATGGGGAGGCCCATTGGTTTAATTTCCTTTAGTTTTTTTTTTTTACCTATGGGCAGCCTCACAACGTAATACTCGGCCGCTGCCCAGTAACCCATGGGGAGGCCCATTGGTTAATTACCTTTTTTTTTTTGTTTTTTCTTTTTTACCTATGGGCAGCGGCCCAGCGTAATACTGGGCCGCTGCCCAGTAACCAATGGGTAGGCCCAATGGTTTAATTACCTTTTTTTTTTCTTTTTTTTTTTTACCTATGGGCAGCGGCCCAGCGTAATACTGGGCCACTGCTTAGTAACCAATGGGGTGGCCCATCGATTTAATTTCCTTTTTTTTTTTTTTTTTTTTTTACCTATGGGCAGCGGCCCAGCGTAATACAGAGCCGCTGCCCAATAACCAATGGGGAGGCCCATTGGTTTAAATTTCTTTTTTTTTTCCTATGGGCAGCGACCCAGCGTAACACTAGGCCGCTGCCCAGTAACCAATGGGGAGGAGCATTGGTTTAATTTTTTTTTTTTTTTTTTTACCTATGGGTAGCGGCCCAACGTAATACTCGGTCGCAGCCCAGTAACCAATGGGGAGGCCCATTGATTTAATTTCCTTTTTTTTTTTTTTTACCTATGGGCAGCGGCCCCGCGTAATACTGGGCCGCTGACCATTAACCAATGGGGAGGCAAATTGGTTTAATTTCTTTTTTTTTTTTAACCTATGAGCAGCGGCCCAGCCTAATACTGGGCCGCTGCCCAGTAACCAATGGGGAGGCCCATTGGTTTAATTTCCTTTTTTTTTTTTTCCTATGGGCAGCGGCCCAGCCTAATACTGGGCCGCTGCCCAATAACCAATGTGGAGGCCCATTGGTTTAATTTCCTTTTTTTTTTTTTTTTTTTTTTTTACCTATGGGTAGCGGCCCAGCGTAATAGTGATACTGGGCCGCTGCCCATTAGCAAATGCGGAGGCCCATTAGTTTAATTTTCTTTTTTTTTTTTTTTTTTTACCTATGGGCAACGGCCCAATGTAATACTAGGCCGCTGCCCAGTAACCAATGGGGAGGTCCATTGGTTTAATTACCTTTTTTTTTTTTTTTTTTTAACCTATGGGCATCGACCCAGCGTAACACTAGGCCGCTGCCCAGTAACCAATGGGGATGCCCATTGGTTTAATTTCCTTTTTTTTTTTTTTTTTTTTACCTATGGGCAGCCTCCCAACATAATACTGGGCCGCTGCCCCGTAACCCATGAGGAGGCCCATTGGTTTAATTACCTTTTTTTTTGTTTTTTTTTTCACCTATGGGCAGCGGCCCAAGGTAATACTGGGCCACTGCCCAGTACCCAATGCGGAGGCCCATTGTTTTAATTTCTTTTTTTTTTTTTTTTTTTTTTTTTACCTATGGGCAGCGGCCGAGCGGAATACTGGGCCGCTGCCCAGTAACCAATGGGGAGGCACATTGGTTTAATTACCTTTTTTTTGTTTTTTTTTTCACCTATGGGCAGCGGCCCAAGGTAATACTGGGCCGCTGCCCAGTAACCAATGGGGAGGCCTATTGGTTTAAATTCCTTTTTTTTCTTTTTTTCTTTTTTTACCTTTGGGCATCGACCCAGCGTAAAACTAGGCCGCTGCCCAGTAACCAATGGGGATGCCCATTGGTTTAATTACCTTTTTTTTTTTTTTTTCACCTATGGGCAGCGGCCCAGCGTAATACTAGGCCGCTGCCCAGTAACTAATGGGGAGGCCCATTGGTTTAAATTCCTTTTTTTTTTTTTTTTACCTATGGGCATCGACCCAGCGTAACACTAGGCCGCTGCCCAGTAACCAATTGGCAGGCCCATTGGTTTAATTTCCTTTTTTTTTTTTACCTATGGGCAGCCACCCAACGTAATACTGGGCCGCTGCCCAATAACCAATGGAGAGGCCCATTGGTTTAATTTCCTTTTTTTTTTTTTTTTTTTTTTTTTTTTTTTTTTTTTTTACCTATGGGCATCGACCCAACGTAACACTAGGCCGCTGCCCAATAACCAATGGGGAGGCCCATTGGTTTAATTTCCTTTTTTTTTTTTTTTTTACCTATGGGCAGCCACCCAACGTAATACTGGGCCGCTGCCCAGTAACCAATGCGGAGGCCCATTGGTTTAATTAACTTTTTTTTTTTTTTTTTTAAACCTATGGGCAGCGGCCCAGCGTAATACTGAGCCGCTACCCAGTAACTAATGAGGAGGACCATTGGTTTAAATTTCTTTTTTTTTTTGTTTTTTTTTTACCTATGGGCATCGACCCAACGTAACACTAGGCCGCTGCCCAGTAACCAATGGGGAGGCCCATTGGTTTAATTTCCTTTTGTTTTTTTATTTTTACCTATGGGCAGCCTCACAACGTAATACTGGGCCGCTGCCCAGTAACCCATGGGGAGGCCCATTGGTTAATTACCTTTTTTTTTTTTGTTTTTTCTTTTTTACCTATGGGCAGCGGCCCAGCGTAATACTGGGCCGCTGCCCAGTAACCAATGGGTAGGCCCAATGGTTTAATTACCTTTTTTTTTTTCTTTTTTTTTTTTACCTATGGGCAGCGGCCCAGCGTAATTCTGGGCCGCTGCCTAGTAACCAATGGGGTGGCCCATCGGTTTAATTTCCTTTTTTTTTTTTTTTTTTTTTTTTACCTATGGGCAGCGGCCCAGCGTAATACTGAGCCGCTGCCCAATAACCAATGGGGAGGCCCATTGGTTTAAATTCCTTTTTTTTTCCTATGGGCAGCGACCCAGCGTAACACTAGGCCGCTGCCCAGTAACCAATGAGGAGAAGCATTGGTTTAATTTTTTTTTTTTTTTTTTTACCTATGGGTAGCGGCCCAACGTAATACTCGGTCGCTGCCCAGTAACCAATGGGGAGGCCCATTGATTTAATTTCCTTTTTTGTTTTTTTTTACCTATGGGCAGCGGCCCCGTGTAATACTGGGCCGCTGACCATTAACCAATGGGGAGGCAAATTGGTTTAATTTCTTTTTTTTTTAAACCTATGAGCAGCGGCCCAGCCTAATACTGGGCCGCTGCCCAGTAACCAATGGGGAGGCCCATTGGTTTAATTTCCTTTTTCTTTTTTTTCCTATGGGCAGCGGCCCAGCCTAATACTGGGCCGCTGCCCAATAACCAATGGGGAGGCCCATTGGTTTAATTTCCTGTTTTTTTTTTTTTTTTTTTTTTACCTATGGGCAGCGGCCCAGCGTAATAGTGATACTGGGCCGCTGCCCATTAGCAAATGCGGAGGCCCATTAGTTTAATTTTCTTTTTTTCTTTTTTTTTTTTTTTTTTTTTACCTATGGGCAACGGCCCAGTGTAATACTATGCCGCTGCCCAGTAACCAATGGGGAGGTCCATTGGTTTAATTACCTTTTTTTTTTTTTTTTTTTTTTTACCTATGGGCATCGACCCAGCGTAACACTAGGCCGCTGCCCAGTAACCAATGGGGATGCCCATTGGTTTAATTTCCTTTTTTTTTTTTTTTTTTTACCTATGGGCAGCCTCCCAACATAATACTGGGCCGCTGCCCCGTAACCCATGAGGAGGCCCATTGGTTTAATTACCTTTTTTTTTGTTTTTTTTTTCACCTATGGGCAGCGGCCCAAGGTAATACTGGGCCGCTGCCCAGTAACCAATGGGGAGGCCCATTGGTTTAATTTCTTTTTTTTTTTTTTTTTTTTTTTTACCTATGGGCAGCGTCCAGCGTAATACTGGGCCGCTGCCCAGTAACCAATGGGGAGGCAAATTGGTTTAATTACCTTTTTTTGTTTTTTTTTTTCACCTATGGGCAGCGGCCCAAGGTAATACTGGGCCGCTGCCCAGTAACCAATGGGGAGGCCTATTGGTTTAAATTCCTTTTTTTTTTTTTTTTTTTTTTTTTTACCTTTGGACATCGACCCAGCGTAAAACTAGGCCGCTGCCCAGTAACCAATGGGGATGCCCATTGGTTTAATTTCCTTTTTTTTTTTTTTTTACCTATGGGCAGCCTCCCAACGTAATACTGGGGCGCTGCCCAGTAACCCATGGGAAGGCCCATTGGTTTAATTACCTTTTTTTTTGTTTTTTTTTTTCACCTATGGGCAGCGGCACAAGGTAATACTAGGCCGCTGCCCAGTAACCAATGCGGAGGACCATTGGTTTAATTACCCTTTTTTTTTTTTTTTACCAATGGGCAGCGGCCGAGCGCAATACTGGGCCGCTGCCCAGTAACCAATGGGGAGGCCCTTTGGTTTAATTTTCTCTTTTTTTTTTTTTTTAACCTATGGGCAGCGGCCCAGCGTAATACTGGGCCGCTGCCCAATAACCAAAGGGGAGGCCAATTGGTTAAATTTCCATTTTTTTTTTCCTATGGGCTGCGGCCTAGCCTAATACTGGGCCGCTGCCCAATAACCAATGGGGAGGCCCAATGGTTTAATTTCCTTTTTTTTTTTTCTATTGGCAGCGGCCCAGCATCATGCTGGGCCGTTGCCCAGTAACCAATGGGGAGGCCCATTGTTTTAATTTCCTTTTTTTTTTTCCTATGGGCAGCGGCCCAGCCTAATACTGGGCCGCTGCCCAGTAACCAATGGGGTGGCCCACTGGTTTAATTTCCTTGTTTTTATTTTTATTTTTTATTTTTTACCTATGGGTAGCGGCCCAGCGTAATACTGGGCCGCTGCCCAGTAACCAATGGGGAGGCCAATTGGTTTAAATTCTTTTTTTTTTTTTTACCTATGGGCAGCGGACCAGCGTAATACTGGGCCGCTGCCCTGTAACCAATGGGGAGGCCCATTGGTTTAAATTCTTTTTTTTTTTTCCTATGGTCAGCGACCCAGCGTAACACTAGGCCGCTATCCAGTAACCAATGGGGAGGAGCATTGGTTTAATTTCTTTTCTTTTTTTTACCTATGGGCAGTGGCCCAACGTAATACTGGGCCGCTGCCCAGTAACCAATGGGGAGGCCCATTGATTTAATTTCCTTTTTTTTTTTTTTTACCTATGGGCATTGGCCCCGCGTAATTCTAGGCCACTGCCCAGTAACCAATGGGGAGGCCAATTGGTTTAATTTCTTTTTTTTTTTTAACCTATGAGCAGCGGCCCAGCCTAATACTGGGCCGCTGCCCAGTAACCAATGGGGAGGCCCATTGGTTTAATTTCCTTTTTTTTTCCTTTGGGCAGTGGCCCAGCCTAATTCTGGGCCGCTGCCCAATAACCAATGGGGAGGCCCACTGGTTTAATTTCCTATTTTTTTATTTTTATTTTTTATTTTTTATTTTTTACCTATGGGCAGCGGCCCAGCCTAATACTGGGCCGTTGCCCTGTAACCAATGGGGCGGCCCATTGGTTTAATTTCCTGTTTGTTTGTTTGTTTTTTTTTTTTTTAACCTATGGGCAGTGGCCCAGCCTAATACCAGGCCGCTGCCCAGTAACCAATGGGGTGGCCAATTGGTTTGATTTCCTTTTTTTTTTCCTATGGGATGCGGCCCAGCCTAATACTGGGTCGTTGCCCAGTAACCAATGGGAAGGCCCATTGGTTTAATTTCCTGTTTTTTTTTTTTAACCTAAGGGCAGCGGCCCAGCCTAATACTCGGCCGCTGCCCAGTAACCAATGCGGAGGCCTATTGGTTTAATTTCCTTTTTTTTTTTTTTTTTACGTATGGGCAGCGGCCCAGCATGATACTAGGTCGTTGCCCAGTAACAAATGGGGAGGACCATTAGTTTAATTTCCTTTTTTTTTTTTTTTTTTACCTATGGACAGCAGCCCAGAATAATACTTGGCCGCTGCCCAATAACCAATGGGGAGGCCCATTGGTTTAATTTCATGTTTGTTTGTTTGTTTTTTTTTAACCTATGGGCAGCGGCCCAGCCTAATACTGGGCCGCTGCCCAGTAACCAATGGGGAGGCCCATTGGTTTAATTTCCTTTTTTTTTTACCTATGGGCAGCGTCCGAGCCTAATACTGGGCAGCTGCCCAGTAACCAATAGGGAGGCTCATTGGTTTGATTTCCTGTTTTTTTTTTTTTGTTTTTTACCTTTGGGCAGCGGCCCAGCCTAATACTGGGCCGCTGCCCAGTAACCAATGGGGAGGCCCATTGGTTTAATTTCCTATTTGTTTGTTTGTTTTTTTTTTTTTTAACCTATGGGCAGTGGCCCAGCCTAATACTGGGCCGCTGCCCAGTTACCAATGGGGAGGCCCATTGGTTTGATTTCCTTTTTTTTTTCTTATGGGCAACGACCCAGTCTAATACTGGGCCGTTGCCCAGTAACCAATGGGGAGGCCCATTAGTTTAATTTCCTGTTTTTTTTTTTTTTTTTACCTATACGCAGCGGCTTAGCATGATACTGTGCCGCTGTCCAGTAACCAATGGGGAGGGCCATTGGTTTAATTTCCTTATTTTTTTTATTTTTTATTTTTTACCTTTGGGCAGCGGACTAGCATTATACTGGGCCGCTGACCAGTAACCAATGGGGAGGCCCATTGGTTTAATTTCCTATTTGTTTGTTTGTTTTTTTTTTTTTTTTAAACTTATGGGCAACGGCCCAGCCTAATACTGCGCCGCTGCCCAGTAACCAATGGGGAGGCCCATTGGTTTAATTTCCTTTTTTTTTGTTTTTTTCTTTTTTTTACCTATGGGCAGCGGCCCAGCCTAATACTGGACCGCAGCCCAGTAACCAATAGGAAGGCCCATTGGTTTAATTTCCTGTCTTTTTTTTCTTTATTAATTTTTTTTTTTTAACCTATGGGCAGCGGCCCAGCCTAATACTGGGCCGCAGCCCAATAACCATTGGGGAGGCCTATTGGTTTAATTGCCTGTTTTTTTTTTTTTTAACCAATGGGCAGCAGCCTAGCCTAATACTGGGCCGCTGCCCAGTAACCAATGGGGAGGCCCATTGGTTTAATTTCCTGTTTTATTTTTTTTAACCTATGGGCAGCGGCCCAGCCTAATACTGGGCCACTGCCCAGTAACCAATAGGGAGTCCCACTGGTTTAATTTCCTGTTTGTTTTTTATTTTTTATTTTTTTATTTTTATTTTTTTACCTATGGTGAGGGGGCCAGCATAATACTGGGCCGCTGCCCAGTAACCAATGGGGAGGCCCATTGGTTTAATTTCCTGTTTGTTTGTTTTTTTTTTTTTTTGTTTTTTTTTTTTAACCTATGGGCAGCGGCCCAGCCTAATACTGGGCCGCTGCCCAGTAACCAATGGGTAGGCCCATTGGTTTAATTTCCTTTTTGTTTGTTTTTTTTTTTTTTTTTTTTTTTTTTTTTACCTATGGGCAGCGGCCCAGCATGATACTGGGCCGCTGCCCAGTAATCAATGGGGAGCCCCATTGGTTTAATTTCATTTTTTTTTTTTTAACCTAAGGGCAGCGGCCCAACCTAATACTGGGCCGCTGCCCAGTAACCAATGCGGAGGCCCATGGGTTTAATTTCCTATTTTTTTTTTTTTTTTTTTTTTTACCTCTGGGTAGCGGCCCAGCATGATACTGGGCTGCTGCCCAATAACCAATGGGGAGGCCCATTGGTTTAATTTCCTGTTTGTTTGTTTTTTTTTTTTTTTTTAACATATGGGCAGCGGCCCAGCCTAATACTGGGCCACTGCCTAGTAACCAATGGGTAGGCCCATTGGTTTAATTTCCTTTTTGTTTGTTTGTTTTTTTTTTTTTTTTTTTTTACCTATGGGCAGCGGCCCAACATGATACTGGGCCGCTGCCCAATAACCAATGGGGTGGCCCTTTGGTTTAATTTTCAGTTTTTTTTCTTTTTTTTTTCTTTTTTTTTTTTTTACCTATGGGCAGCGGCCCAGCATGATATTGGGCCGCTGCCCAGTAACCAATGGGAAGGCCCATTGGTTTAATTTCCAGTAATTTTTTTTTTTTTAACCTATGGGCAGCGGCCTAGCCTAATACTGGACCGCTGCCCAGTAACAAATGGGGAGGCCCATTGGTTTAATTTCCCTTTTTTTTTTTTTTACCTATGGGCAGCGGCCCAGAATAATACTGGGCCGCTGCCCAGTAACCACTGGGGAGGCCCATTGGTTTAATTTCCTGTTTGTTTGTTTGTTTTTATTTTTTAGTTTTATTTTTACATATGGGCAGCGGCCCAGCCTAATACTGGGTCGCTGCCCAATAACCAATGGCGAGGGCGATTGGTTTATTTTCCTCTTTTTCTTTTTTTTTTTTACCTATGGGCAGCGGCCCAGCCTAATACTGGGCCGTTGACCAGTAACCATTGGGGAGGCCCATTGGTTTAATTTCCTGTTTGTTTGTTTTTTTTTTTTTGTTTTTTTTTTTTTTTTTTTACATATGGGCAGCGGTCCATCGTAATACTGGTCCGCTGTCCAACAACCAATGGGGAGACCCATTGGTTTAATTTCATTCTTTTTTTTTTTTTTACCTATGGGCAGCGGCCCAACATGATACTGGACCGCTACCCAGTAACCAATAGGGAGGCCCATAGGTTTAATTTCCTTCTTTCTTTTTTTTTTTTCTTTTTTTTTTACCTATGGGCAGTGGCCCAGTCCCCATTGGTTTAATTTCCTTCTTCTTTTTTTTTTTTTTTTATTTACCTATGGGCAGCGGCCCAACATGATACTAGGCCACTGCCCAGTAACCAATGGGGAGGCCCATTGGTTTAATTTCCTTTTTTTTTTCTTTTTTTTTTTCTATGGGCAGCGGCCCAGTCCCCATTGGTTTAATTTCCTTCTTTTTTTTATTTTTTTATTTTTTATCTATGGGCAGCGGCCTAGTCCCCATTGGTTTAATTTCCTTCTACTTTTGTTTTTTGTTTTTTTTTTGTTTTTTTTGTTTTTTTTTTTTTGTTTTGTTTTTTTTTTTTTTTGCCCTATGGGCAGCGGCCCAGTGCCCATTGGTTTATTTTCTTTTCTTTTTTTTTTTTTTTTTTTTTAACCTATGGGCAGTGGCCCAACATGTTACTGGGCCGCTGCCAAGAAACCAATGGGGAGGCCATTGGTTTAATTTCCTTCTTTTTTTTTTTTTTTTTTTTTACCTATGGGCAGCGGCCCAGTCCCCATTGGTTTAATATCATTCTTTTTTTTTTTTTTTAAACTATGGACAGCGGTCCAACATGATACTGGACTGCTGCCCAGTAACGAATGGGGAGGCCCATTGGTTTAATTTCCTTCTTCTTTTGTTTTTTTTTTTTTTACCTATGGGCAGCAGCCCAGTCCCCATTGGTTTAATTTCCTTCTTCTTTTTTTTATTTTTTTATTTTATTTTTTACCTATGGGCCGCGACCCAGCATGATACTGGGCCGCTGCCCAATAACCAATGGGGAGACCCATTGGTTTAATTTCCTTCTTTTTTTTTCTTTTTTTTTCTATGGGCAGCAGCCCAGTCCCCATTGGTTTAATTTCCTTCTTTTTTATTTTTTTGTTTTTTTACCTCTGGGCAGCGGCCCAGTCCCCATTGCTTTAATTTCATTCTTTTTCTTTTTTTTTTTTTTCCCTATGGGCAGCGGCCCAACATGATACTGGACCGCTGCCCAGTAACCAATGGGAAGGCCCATTGGTTTAATTTCCTTCTTCTTTTGTTTTTTTTTGTTTTATTTTGTTTTTTCTATGGGCAGCGGCACAGTCCCCATTGGTTTAATTTCCTTCTTCTTCTTTTTTTTTTTTTTTCTATGGGCAGCGTCCCAGTCCCCATTGGTTTAATTTCCTTATTTTTTTATTTTTTAATTTTTTTACCTATGGGCAGCGGCCCAGACCCCATTGGTTTAATTTCATTCTTTTTTGTTAACCAATGGGCAGCGGCGCAACATGATACTGGACCGCTGCCCAATAACCAATGGGGAGGCCCATTGGTTTAATTTTCTACTTTTTTTTTTTTTTTTTCTATGGGTAGCGGCCCAGTCCCCATTGGTTTAATTTCCTTTTTTTTTTTTTTTTTTTTACCTACGGGCAGCGGCCCAACATGATACTGGACCGTTGCCCACTAACCAATGGGGAGGCCCATTGGTTTAATTTCCTTCTTCTTTTGTTTTTTTTCCTATGGGCAGCGGCCCAGTCCCCATTGGTTTAATTTCCTTCTTTTTTTTTTTTTCTATGGGCAGCGGCCCAGTCCCCATTGGTTTAATTTCCCTCTTTTTTTATTTTTTTATTTTTTTACCTTTGGGCAGCGGCCCAGCCCCCATTGGTTTAATTTCATTCTTTTTTGTTAAACTATGGGCAGCGGCCCAACATCATACTGGACCGCTGCCCAGTAACCAATGGGGAGGCCCATTGGTTTAATTTCCTTCTTCTTTTATTTTTATTTTTTGCCTATGGGTAGTGGCTCAGTCCCCATTGGTTTAATTTCCTTCTTTTTATTTTTTTTATTTTTTTTTTTACCTTTGGGCAGCGGCCCAATACCCATTGGTTTAATTTCCTTCTTCGTTTTTTTTTTTTTTTTTTTTTTTTTTTTTTTTTTTTTTTTTTTTACCTATTCGCAGCGGCCCAACATGATACTGGGCCGCTGCCTAGTAACCAATGGGGAGGCCCATTGGTTTAATTTTCTTCTTTTTTTTTTTTTCTATGGTCAGCGTCCCAGTCCCCATTGGTTTAATTTCCTTCTTTTTTTCCATTTTTTTTATTTTTTTACCAATGGGCAGCGGCCCAGTCCCCATTGGTTAAATTTCATTGTTTTTTTTTTTTTTTTTTTTTTTAACCTTTGGGCAGCGACCCAACATGATACTGGAACGCTGCCCAGTAACCAATGGGGAGGCCCATTGGTTTAATTTCCTTCATCATTTTTTTTTTTTTTTTTTTACCTATGGGCAGCGGCCCAGCATGATACTGGGACGCTGCCCAGTAACCAATGGGGATGTCCATTGGTGTAATTTCCTTCTTTTTTTTTTCTTTTTTTTTTCAATGGGCAGCAGCCCAGTCCCCATTGGTTTAATTTCCTTCTTTTTTTTATTTTTTATTTTTTTTACCAATGGGCAGCGGCCCAGTCCCCATTGGCTTAATTTCATTTCGTTTTTTATTTTTTATTTTTTATTTTATTTTTACCTATGGGCAGCGGCCCAGCATGATACTAGGCCGCTGCCTAGTAACCAATGGGGAGGCCCATTGGTTTAATTTCGTTCTTTTTTTTTTTTTTTGCCTATGGGCAATGGCCCAATTTCCATTGGTTTAATTTCATTCTTTTTTTATTTTTTTATTTTTTATTTATTTATTTTTTTTTTACCTATGGGCAGCAGCCCAACATGATACTGGACCGCTGCCCAGTAACCAATGGGGAGGCCCATTGGTTTAATTTCTTCTTCTTTTGTTTTTTTTTTTCTATGGGCAGCGGCCCAGTCCCCATTGGTTTAATTTCCTTCTTTTTTTATTTTTTTATTTTTTTACCTATGGGAAGCGGTCCAGTCCCCATTGGTTAAATTTCATTCTTTTTTTTATTTTTTATTTTTTATTTTATTTTTACCTATGGGAAGCGGCCCAGCATGATACTGGGCCGCTACCTAGTAACCAATGGGGAGGCCCATTGGTTTAATTTCGTTCTTTTTTTTTTTTTGCCTATGGGCAGTGGCCCAGTTTACATTGGTTTAATTTCCTTCTTTTTTTTTTTTTTTTTTTTTTTTTTTTAACCTATGGGCAGCCGCCCAGACCCTATTGGTTTACTTTCCTTCTTCTTTTTTTTTTTTTTTTACCTATGGCCAGCGGCCCAACATGATACTGGGCCGTTGCCCAGTAACCAATGGGGAGGCCCATTGGTTTAATTTCCTTCTTCTTTCGTTTTTTTTTTTTTTTTTTTTTTTTTTTTGCCTTTGGCCAGTGGCCCAGTTTCCATTGGTGTAATTTCCTTCTTTTTTTTTATATATATTTTTAACTATGGGCAGCGGCCCATTTGGTTTAATTTCCTTCTTCTTTTGTTTTTTTTTTTTTTTTAACCTATGGGCAGCGGCCCAGCATGATACTGGGTCGCTGCCCAGTAACCAATGGGGAGACCCATTGGTTTAATTTCCTTCTTTTTTTTTTTTTCTATGGGCAGCGGCCCAGTCCCAATTGGTTTAGTTTCCTTCTTTTTTTATTTTTTTATTTTTTTACCTATGGGCAGCGGCCCAGTCCCCATTGGTTTAATTTTCTTCTTTTTTTTTTTTTTTTACCTATGCGCAGCGGCCAAGTACCCATTGGTTTAATTTCCTTCTTCTTTTTTTTTTTTTTTTTACCTAAGGGAAGCGGCCCAGCATGATTGGACCGCTACCCAGTAACCAATGGGAAGGCCCATAGGTTTAATTTCCTTCTTCATTTTTTTTTTCTATGGGCAGCGGACCAGTCCCCATTGGTTTAATTTCATTCTTTTTGTTTTTTTTTACCTATGGGCAGCGGCTCAACATGATACTGGACCGCTGCCCAGTAACCAATGGGGAGGCCCATTGGTTTAATTTCCTTTTTTTTTTCCTATGGGCAGTGGCCCAGTCCCCATTGGTTTAATTTCCTTCCTTTTTTATTTTTTTTCTATGGGCCGCGGCCCAGTCCCCATTGGTTTAATTTTCTTCTTTTTTATTTTTTTTTTATTTTTTTACCTATGGGCAGCGGCCCAGACCCCATTGGTTTAATTTCCTTCTTTTTTTTTTTTTTATTACCTATGGGCAGCGGCCCACCATGATACTGGGCCGCTGCCCAGTAACCAATGGGGAGGCCCATTGGGTTTATTTCCTTCTTTTTTTTTTCTTTTTTTTTTTCCTATGGGCAGCAGCCCAGTCCCCATTGGTTTAATTTCCTTCTTTTTTATTTATTTATTTATTTTTTTACCTATGGGCAGCAGCCTAGTCCCCATTGGTTTAATTTCCTTCTTTTTTTTTGTTTTTTTTACCAATGGGCAGCGGCCCAACATGATACTAGACCGCTGCCCAGTAACCAATAGGGAGGCCCATTGCTTTAATTTCCTTCCACATTTGTTTTTTTTTTTTTTTTTATTTTGTTTGCCTATGGGCAGTGGCCCAGTTTCCATTGGTTTATTTTCCTTCTTTTTTTTTTTACCTATGGGCAGCGGCCCAGTCCCCATTGGTTTAATTTCCTTCTTTTTTTTTTGTTTTTTTTTATTTTTACCTATGGGCAGCGGCCCAACATGATACTGGGCCGCTGCCCAGTAACCAATGGGGAGGCCCATTTGTTTAATTTCATTCTTTTTTTTTCTATGGTCAGCGGCCCAGACCCCATTGGTTTAATTTCCTTCTTCTTTTTTTTATTTATTTTTTTACCTATGGGCAGCGGCCCAGTCCCCATTGGTTTAATTTCATTCTTTTTTTTTAATTTTTTTTTAACCTATGGGCAGCGGCCCAACATGATACTAGACCGCTGCCCAGTAACCAATGGGGAGGCCCATTGGTTTAATTTACTTATTCTTTGGTTTTTTTTTTTTTTTTTTTTTTTTTTTTTTTTTTTTCTTTTTTTTTTTTTTTTTTTTTTTTTACCAATGGGCAGCGGCCCAGTCCCCATTCGTTTAATTTCCTTCTATTTTTTTTTCTTTTTTTTAACCTATGGGTAGCGGTCCAGCATGATACTGGGCCGCTGCCCAGTAACCAATGGGGAGGCCCATTGGTTTAATTTCCTTCTTTTTTTTTCTATGGGCAGCGGCCCAGTTCCCATTGGTTTAATTTCCTTGTTTTTTAATTTTTTAATTTTTTTACCTATGGGCAGGGGCCCAATCCCCATTGCTTTAATTTCATTCTTTTTTTTTTTTTTTACCTATGGGCAGCGGCCCAGTCCCCATTGGTTTAATTTCATTCTTTTTTTTTTACCTATGGGCAGCGACCCAACATGATACTGGACCACTGCCGAGTAACCAATGGGAAGGCGCATTGGTTTAATTTCCTTCTTTTTTTTTCTATGGGCAGTGGCCCAGTCCCCATTCGTTTAATTTTTTTATTTTTTATTTTTTTTTTTTTTACCTATGGGCAGCGGCCCAGTCCCCATTGGTTTAATTTCCTTCTTTTTTTTTTTTACCTATGGGCAGCGGCCCAGTCCCCATTGGTTTAATTTCCTTCTTTTTTTATTTTTTATTTTTTATACCTATGGGCAGCGGCCCAGTCCCCATTGGTTTAATTTCCTTCTTTTTTTTTTTTACCTATGGGCAGCGGCCCAACATGATACTGGGCCGCTGCGCAGTAACCAATTGGGAGGCCCATTGGTTTAATTTCTTTCTTTTATTTCTTTTTTTATTTTTTTACCTATGTGCAGCGGCCCAGTCCCCATTGGTTTTATTTCAATCTTTTTTTTTTTTTTTCATCTATTGTCAGCGGCCCAACATGATACTGGACCGCTGCCCAGTAACCAATGGGGAGGCCCATTGGTTTAATTTTCTTCTTTTTTTTTTCTATGGGTAGCGGCCTAGTCCCCATTGGTTGAATTTCCTTCTTTTTTTATTTTTATATTTTTTTACCTATGGGCAGTGGCCCAGTCCCCATTGGTTTAATTTCCTTCTTTTTTTTTTTTTTACCTATGTGCAGCGGCCCAACATGATACTGGGTCGCTGCCCAGTAACCAATGGGGAGGCGGTTTAATTTCCGTCTTCTTTTGTTTTTTTTTTTTGCCTATGGGCAGCGGCCTAGCCCCTATTGGTTTAATTTCCTTCTTATTTTTTTTTTATTTTTTTTATTTTACCTATGGGCAGCGGCCCACCATGATACTGGGTCGCTGCCCAGTAACCAATGGGGAGGCCCATTGGTTTATTTTTCTTTTTTTTATTTTTATTTTTATTTTTTTTTTCTATGGGCTGCAGCCCAGTCCCCATTGGTTTAATTTCCTTCTTTTTTTTATTTTTTTATTTTTTTACCTATGGGCAGCGGCCCAGTCTCCATTGGTTTAATTTCATTCTTTTTTTTTTTTTTTTTACCTATGGGTAGCGGCCCAACATGATACTGGACCGTTGCCCTGTAACCAATGGGGAGGCCCATTGTTTTAATTTCCTTCTTCTTTTGTTTTTTTTTTGTTTTTTTGTTTTTTTGCCTATGGGCAGTGGCCCAGTCACCATTGGTTTAATTTCTTACTTTTTTTTACCTATCGGCAGCGGCCTAGTCCCCATTGGTTTAATTTCCTACTTTTATTTTTATTTTATTTTTATTTTATTTTTACCTATGGGCATCGGCCCAGTCCCCATTGGTTTAATTTCCTTTTTTTTTTTTTTTAACCTACAGGTAGCGGCCCAACATGATACTGGACCGCTGCACAGTAACCAATGGGGAGGCCCATTGGTTTAATTTTCTTCTTTTTTTATTTTTTTATTTTTTTACCTATGGGCAGCGACCTAGTCCGCATTGGTTTAATTTCATTCTTTTTTTTTTTTTTTCTACCTATGGGCAGCGGCCCAACGTGATACTGGACCGCTGCCCAGTAACCAATAGGGAGGCCCATTGGTTCAATTTCCTTCTTCTTTTGTTTTTTATTATTATTATTTTTTTACCTATGGGCACTGGTCCAGTCCCCATTAGTTTAATTTCCTACTATTTTTTTTTTTTACCTATGGGCAGCGGCCCAGTCCCCATTGGTTTAATTTCCTTCTTTTTTTTTTATTTTTTTTTTTACCTATGTGCAGCGGCCCAACATGATACTGGGCCGCTGCCCAGTAACCAGAAAGGAGGCCCATTGGTTTAATTTCCTTCTTTTTTTTCTTTTTTTTTTTCTATGGGCAGCGGCCCAGTCCGTATTGGTTTAATTTCCTTCTTTTTTTTTTTTTTTTACCTATGGGTAGCGGCCTAGTCCTCATTGGTATAATTTCATTTTTTTTTTTTTTTAAACTATGGGCAGCGGCCCAACATGATACTGGACCGCTGCCCAGTAACCAATGGGGAGGCCTTTTGGTTTAATTTCATTCTTCTTTTGTTTTTTGTTTTTTTGTTTTTTTTTTGTTTTCCTATGGGCAGCGGCCCAGTCCCCATTGGTTTAATTTCCTTCTTTTTTTATTTATTATTTTTTTTTTCTATGGGCAGCGGGCCCAGTCCCCATTGGTTTAATTTCCTTCTTTTTTTTATTTTTTTTATTTTTTTACCTATGGGCAACGTCCCAACATGATACTGGGCCGCTGTCCAGCAACCAATGGGGGGGCCCATTGGTTTAATTTACTTCTTTTTTTTTTTTTTGCATATGGGCAGCGGCCCAGTCCCCATTGGTTTAATTTGTTTATTTATTTATTTATTTTTTTTTTTTTTTTTACCTATGGGCAGAGGCCCAGCATGATACTGGGCCGTAGCCCAGTAACCAATGGGGAGGCCCATTGGTTTCATTTCCTTCTTTTTTTTTTTTTTCTATGGGCAGCGGCCCAGTCCCCATTGGTTTAATTTCCTTCTTTGTTTTTAATTTTTTTATTTTTTTCCCTATGGGCAGCGGCCTAGTCCCCATTGGTTTAATTTCTTTCTTTTTTTTTTTTTTTTTTAACCTCTGGGCAGCGGACCAACATAATACTCGACCGCTGCACAGTAACCAATGGGGAGGCCCTTTGGTTTAATTTCCTTATTTTTCTTTTTTTTTTTTTTTTTCTTTTGGGCAGCGGCCCAGTCCCCATTGGTTTAATTTCCTTTTTTTTTTTTTTTTTTTACCTGTGGGCAGGGGCCCAGTCCCCATTGGTTTAATTTCCTTCTTTTATTTTTTTTTTTTTTTACCTAAGTCCAGCGGCCCAGCATGATATTGGACCGCTGCCCAGTAACCAATGGGGAGGCCCATTGGTTTAATTTCCTTCTTCTTTTGTTTTTGTTTTTTTGTTTTTTTTTTTGTTTTTGCCTATGGGCAGCGGCCCAGTCCCCGTTGGTTTAATTTCCTACTTTTTTTTATTTTTTTTTTTTTTTTCTGTGGGCAGCGGCCCAACATGATACTGGATCGCTGCCCAGTAACCAATGGGGAGGCCCATTGGTTTAATTTCCTTCTTCTTTTGTTTTTGTTTTTTTTTTCCTATGGGCAGTGACCCAGTTTCCATTGGTTTCATTTGCTTCTTTTTTTTTATTTTTTTATTTTTTTTTACCTTTGGGCAGCGACCCAGTCCCTATTGGTTTAATTTCCTTCTTCTATTTTTATTTTTATTTTTATTTTTACATATGGGCAGCGTCCCAACATGATAATGGGCCGCTGCCCAGTAACCAATGGGGAGGCCCATTGGTTTAATTTACTTCTTCTTTTTTTTTTGCCTATGGGCAGCGGCCCAGTCCCCATTGGTTTAATTCCCTTCTTTTTTTTTTTTTTTACCTATGGGCAGCGGCCCGGCATGATACTGGGCCGCTACCCAGTAACCAATGGGGAAGCCCATTGGTTTAATTTCCTTCTTTTTTTTTTCTATGGGCAGCGGCCCAGTCCCCATTGGTTTAATTTCCTTCTTTTTTTTATATTTTTAATTTTTTACCTATGGGCACCGGCCCAGCCCCTATTGGTTTAATTTCATTCTTTTTTTTTTTTACCTATGCGCAGCGGCCCAACATGATACTGGACCGCTGCACATTAACCAATGGGGAGGCCCATTGGTTTAATTTCCTTCTTCTTTTTTTTTTTTTTCTATGGGCAGCGGCCCAGTCCCCATTCGTTTAATTTCCTTCTTTTTTTTATTTTTTTATTTTTACCTATGGGCAACGGCCAAGTCCCCATTGGTTTAATTTCCTTTTTTTTCTTTTTTCTTTTTTTTTACCAATGGGCTGTGGCCCAGCATGATACTGGGCCGCTGCTGTGACACCCGAGAATTTCACTTTAAATTTATTATAATCGTTGCATACTTATGTGCGCATTTCTACGTGCATCATTTTTCTTGCTTAATTGTTTTTATTGTGGGTCACTATTCATAAAATTTTTGACTGTTTCGAAAGCTTGATTTTAAATTTTTCCTAGGTCACTCGACATTTAAAAGGAGCCAAGAAATTTTCGTTTTGAACTTTCGAGCTTAGGAGTATGCGTTTGAAAAATAATTTCCGTGAGCCTTGAATAGTGTTACGTTAGAATAGTGATAGTATTTAATTAGAGAGCATTTGTAATTACAATTAGCCTTAATTGGTCAATATTTGAGACTACAAAGCTTAGGAAATTAATTATCTACAACATATAAAACAACTAACTCATAAAAATTTAAAACACACATAACATATTAGCTCTCAAAACAAATTCAGAAATTCCATCCATGTCCCCTGCTGGCCGTCCACTTCAAAGAGGGAAAAGAGAGATTTTTGCTTCTTCATCCAAGCACTTTGAGCTCTTAGTTTGATCTTGGGAGGTTATTGAGCAACTTAGGACCTTCAACAAAGCTTCTACATCTTCAAAATTGTGAGGGAGTCTTACTTGTTTGAATTTAAAGTTTGTTTGCATATGTTCAAATTTATTGAATTGTCAATTATAGCAATATATCTTGTGTTGAATGCTTCCTATGAGTTATTTAAAGCCTCTAGAGCTAACTTTTGTGGTGTGATAACAAATTAAACGGTTGAATGTTGAGATTGATCAAAGAGACAATGAATAGTGCCTAAAACTAGGGTTTTGAGAAAATTTGATAATTGACTTGAATTGATGCCTCAATTAGGTGCTCTAGACCCTAGGGAAGGTAATTGAAAAGCCACGTTAGATTGAATCACCCGAATTCGAACTTTAGTGCATAAATAGCTTACTTTAAAAAGGGGGTTTTGTACGTTAGGCAATCCGGGCAAATTTGGGCATCGATTTGGGTATCATTGAGCTAAGGAAGCACCTTTGGTGCTTTCGTTTCGCGAAATTGGGGTTCGGTTAGTATGGCTATAGTTCAAACCCGTTCGGGGCCTTCCCGAACTTTTGCTTCAAAAATGAGTTTTTATGACTTTAAAGGGTACCTTTAAGCTTAATTAGGAATATAGAAAGACTAGGGAAGGATTAAGAATCTCGAACTATGCTTAGGAGAAAGAAAGCCCGATTAAAGAAAGGGGAAAAGTAGCTTTTAGCCATTTTAGTTGCAATTGGAACTTGTTGCGTGTTAGTAGCGCCTTGCATAGAATATTTAGGATGTATTTAAGTTATTTGAGTAGATTATTGGAATTAATTATGTTGATGGTTTTCTTTTGACATCTATTAGTTAATATATTGCATATATGAGCTTTTATCGTGCATATATGTGAGGGCAGCCTACTTTGTCGTCCCTCTTACGTGTTATGTGATATTATTGCTTGCTTGTGACTTGTATTGGGTTGCGCAACCTATATCGGACATGGTAGCGTCGAGAAACACGGGCGGCATCGGGCTTGCCGTGCTCCCTCGACTACCATGGTGCCTATTCCCTTCTCGCTGAGGCATACTCCACTACCCCAGAGGCGTGGTTCACCTGCTGGGCATGGACCTACCTCGGGAGAAAGGGTCGTAGGATCGGGATACATCCGGAGTATCCCAAGTGTGGTGTTTGGGTTTTGCCGGCATAATCGTGATACTCGTGGTTCGTGGCTCGTGATCGAAGACTTGGAAGTGGAACCGTATCCTTTTTAAAGTGATTAATAGTTTGATTTATTGTCTTGATGGTTATGTGTCTTGTATATATGTTTACTTGTGTTGCATATCATATTGCACGTTTACATGCTGCATCACCTCCCTCGCTGGGCAACTTTGTTGCTCACTCCTCACCTAAAATGTTTCAGGAGAAGCTGAGGTGAATCCCCAGCTATTAGAGGTAGAAGAAGAGGAAGAAGTTCAAGTAGATCAGAATCAGTGATCTTGTGTGCTGAGGTGGATTTTATGTGCTTCTTATGTGGGTTTCTTGGTGTTAATGTATTTTGAGACCATAGAGTCTTGTTTATATATGTCTAGTAAATATGTATTAAGAGTTAAGAAAGTTGTTGGAATGTAATAATGAATTCTAGACTTTATTTTCTCTTGCATGCTTGGAGTGTTTGTAGATCTTCATATGGAACTTAGAAGTTTATTGTAATTAACTACTTATAACTAAAACCAACTTATCTCGCATGCTTGTGTGCTTTAGTAGAAAATTGTTGCTCCAAGGCTCGGATGGCCTTGTGATTGTGTTTTGGCTTCGGAGTTATTATGGATAAGTTGTTGCTTTTAGTTCGGATGTCTTGAATGAATGTTTGCAGGTATCAGTTTGTCCTTGGTACAGAGGAGACTCTGTCCGAGTGACGGGTCCGAGCCTGACTTAGCGTGGGGTTGGGTTCGGGGCATTACACCTTAAGTGGTATCAGAGCTACTAGAATGCTTGAAGCCGGGTTAAATTCCTTGGCATGTGGGTAGAGGTCTATATGTGGAAATGAATTATGTGAATATGTAAGTGTTTAGTTGTTTAAGTACTTAGATATAAGACATGCTAGCATGAAAAAGAAGGATAAAGCTTAATATGATAAGAATATGAAAAGTTAGTATTGATTGTTGTTAAGTGTTTTATGTGTTCTAATGTGAGTAAAATGTTTGAAAACAATGTGTAAATTATCTTGCATAGTTTATTTGCCTATTATAATATGATGTTCTTCTAGCATTGTGATGAGGAGACGGGGTAGACCACGGGGTGAGCCGGATGAGGCTCCTAGACAGAATGTACCAGGGCAGAATGCTGGGGCAGCTGGGAATGTACAGCAGGGTCAGGAGCCGAGCACTGCCCAGATTTTAGCTACTATGGCTACTGCGATGAATACCATAGCACAGTTTGTGGTTCAGCAGGGTACAGCAGGTACCGGCGGAGGTAATCAGACTGCCAGAGCAGAGGGCAGTGGTACTGCGGGAGGTAACTTATTTGATAAATTCCTGCATCATGGAGCATACAGTTTTTATGGTGAACCAGATGATATGAAAGCAGAGTTGTGGCTGAGTAAATTCGAGAAAGTTGCTGCAATACTTGAGTGTGACGATGAAAGAAAGATCAACTGTGCTACGTTTTTAATGGAGGGTGATGCCGAGGCTTGGTGGCGCACTATTAGAGAAAAATGGGATGCTGAGAGGGTTCAGCATGTATGGGCTGATTTTGTTCGTGAGTTTCGGGATAAATATGTATCGGTTGTAGCCCGTGAGAGGCATCAGGATGAGTTTATAGCTTTGAAACAGGGGAACATGACTGTAGACCAGTATGAGGCTACCTTTACGAGACTATCTCGATATGTGCCAGCTTTAGTTCAGCCCGAGGATGTGAAAATTCAGAGATTTATTACAGGGTTGAGGAGTGACATCATGCTTAACTTGTCTTCACAAGATTATCCGAGCTATGCTGCAGTAGTTCGGGCTGCATCGAGATATGAGAAACGTAAGGCAGATGTGTTAGCTCAGTCTAGTCAGTCAAACAAACGGCAGTTTCAGTCTCAGAGTCAGGGTTATCAGAGGCAGACTCAGCAGCCTAGGCAGACTCAGAGCTACCCAGGACCAGTTCAGGTACAGTCACAGCCGAGACCAGCTCAGAGCCAGCCACAGGGACAGTCACAGACCCGACCAGTGACTGCTAGATCTCAGCAGGGCAGTTCTGCCACATCTACTTATAGGACCCCTACAGGAGGATCTGCTGCTAGGAAGAATTTACAGTGTACTCATTGCAATCGTAAGGGTCACACAGAGGCTGAGTGTTGGAGGAAACTAGGCCGTTGCACGGGCTGTGGTAGTGATCAGCACAGAGTTAGGGATTGTCCCAAGTTTAGAGGTGGTCAGGGTCAGACTTCAGGCCAGGGTGCCCAGACTAGAGCTTCAGGAGCAGCTACCGTACCGCGAGGTCAGGCACGGGTATTTGCACTTGACCAGGAGGAGCTTCCAGAGACGACAGTGGTGGTGGAAGGTACTTTTCTTATTAATAATCAGCCGGTAGTAGTTTTGATTGACACCGGGGCTACACATTCATTCATTACACCTGCATGTGCACAGTCTGCTACATTAAAAGTTGATAAACTGCCGTATGTGATTGAAGTAGGCAATCCTATGGGAACTAAATTTGTTACGGAGTCTGTATGTAAGGATTGTAATATTTGCATTGAAGGTTGCATGTATCCTATTGATTTGATTATCATGCCATTTCGGGACTTTGAGGTTATCTTAGGGATGGATTGGTTGTGGCGATATTATGCATGTTTGGACTGTAGGAGGAAAGTTTTGACTTTAGAAGTACATAACCAACCTGTTATTAAAGTAACTGGGAGTCGGAAGTCTACTGGGACTCGTATTATATCATCCATTAAAGCTACTAAAATGTTGAGTAAAGGCTATGATGCATATTTAGCTTATTTAATTAATCAGCCTGGAGATAAATTTAAATTGAATGAAGTACCTGTTGTAAAAGAGTTTCCGGGGGTTTTCCCTGAAGAGTTGCCTGGGTTACCACCTGATAGGGAGATTGAATTTGTGATTGACCTGTTGCCGGGAACTAGTCCTATCTCGAGAACCCCATATAGAATGTCTTCCCCTGAGTTACAAGAATTGAAAATTCAGCTTCAGGGTTTGCTTGAGAAAGGTTTCATTCAGCCTAGTTCGTCACCGTGGGGTGCTCCCGTGTTATTTGTGAAAAAGAAAGACGGTACACTACGTTTGTGTATAGATTATCGGGGTCTGAATCAGGTAACGGTGAAAAACAAATATCCTTTGCCTTTAATTGAGGAGTTGTTTGATCAGCTACAGGGTGCTGTTGTGTTTTCGAAATTTGATTTGAGGCAGGGTTATTACCAGTTGAGGATCAGGAAAGAGGATGTACCTAAGACTGCATTTAGAACTAGGTACGGCCATTATGAGTTTGTTGTTTTACCATTCGGGTTGACAAATGCTCCAGCCGCTTTTATGGATTTGATGCAGAGAGCATTTCGACCCTATCTTGATCAATTTGTGGTGATTTTTATTGATGACATATTAGTGTACTCTAAATCTGAGTCAGAGCATGAAGAGCATTTGAGGATTGTACTTAAAACCCTGCAAGAACACAAGTTGTTTGCCAAATTTAGCAAATGCGAATTCTAGTTGAAACAGGTTGCCTTTTTAGGTCATATCATTTCCCAGGAGGGAATATCTGTTGATCCTGCTAAAATTGATGTAGTCATGTCGTGGAAGAGACCTGAAACTGTCACGGAAGTCCGTAGTTTCTTGGGATTAGCGGGCTATTATAGGCGATTTGTTAAAGATTTTTCAAAGATTGCAGGGCCTTTGACTACTTTAACTCAGAAGAAAACTGTGTTTAATTGGGATGATAAATGTGAAGCTAGTTTCCAGGAGTTGAAAAAGCGACTTACCACTGCACCTATCCTTGCTTTGCCTGAGGGAACCGAGAACTTGGTGATTTATAGTGACGCTTCGAAAGAAGGGTTAGGTTGTGTTTTGATGCAAAATGGTAAAGTCATAGCATATGCCTCTAGGAAATTGAAACCATATGAACTCAATTATCCTACTCATGATTTAGAGCTTGCAGCTGTTGTCTTTGCTTTGAAGAAATGGCGGCATTATTTGTGGGGCAACAAATTTGAAATATTTACTGACCATAAAAGTTTGAAATATTTGTTTTCTCAAAAAGATTTGAATATGAGGCAAAGGCGTTGGCTAGAATTATTGAATGATTATAACTGTACCATTAGCTATTTGCCGGGAAAAGCTAATACTGTTGCAGATGCACTGAGCCGGAAAGCTTCTGTGTCTAGTTTGATAATCAAGGATTGGGAGATTGTGGAAGAACTGTGTTTATGGAAACCGAAAGCTTCTAGATCAGGTATTCAATTTGCTAGTTTACAAATCAAATCTTTATTGCTATCTAGAATCAGAGAAGCGCAACAATCAGATTCTCAGCTATTGAAGCTTTTAGAGAAGTCAAAAGGGGGAGAGTCCGACTTTAAGATGCATGATGATGGGCTTCTCAGGTACAGGAACAGAATTTGCATTCCTAGTAATTCGATTGTGAAAGATGAGATTCTTGCTGAGGCTCATGCTTCTAAATATACAATTCATCCTGGAAGCACAAAAATGTATAGAGATTTGAAACAGAATTTCTGGTGGAACAACATGAAGAGAGAGATAGCTGAGTATGTAGCTAAATGTTTAACTTGTCAGAAAGTTAAGGCAGAACATCAGAGGCCAGCGGGATTGTTGCAGCCGTTGGAGATTCCGGTCTGGAAATGGGATTAGGTTACTATGGATCTTGTGTCGGATTTAGCGAGATCACCACGAGGGAATGAGTCGGTGTGGGGTGTAGTAGACAGGCTGACGAAGAGTTCGCATTTTATTGCTACAAAGAAAACAGATTCTCTCGATAAATTGGCTGAGCTTTATGTTGAAAATATTGTGAGACTGCATGGAGTTCCATCTCAGATAGTGTCAGACAGGGATCCCAGGTTTACATCACAGTTCTGGCAGAAACTACAAAAGGCTTTGGGGACTAATTTGAGCTTTAGTACTGCTTATCACCCGCAGACGGATGGTCAGTCGGAGAGGACTATCAGGATACTAGAGGATTTGTTGAGAGCCTGTGTTCTGGATTTTGGCAAGAATTGGGAGAAATATCTGCCTCTAGCAGAGTTTGCTTACAATAACAGTTATCAGGCCACTATTGGTATGGCACCCTACGAGGCACTTTATGGGCGAAAATGTCGGTCTCCGTTGTATTTGGATGAGGTAGGTGAGATGAAAACAGTTGATCCCGCTATTCTTTCAGAGATGGTTAAAATGGTGGATAACGTGAGGCTTATAAAGAAGAGGATGCTTACAGCTCAGAGTCGACAGAAGAATTATGCTGATAGACGTCGACGGGACTTAGTATTTTCTAAGGGTGATCATGTTTTCTTAAAAGTCTCTCCGCGAAAAGGCTTGATTCAGCACGGAAAAGGAGGTAAACTTAGCCCTAGATACGTGGGACCTTTTGAGATCACTGAGAAGGTTGGAGATTTAGCTTACAGATTGGCCTTACCTCCGAGTTTGGGTCGGATTCATGATGTTTTTCATGTGTCACTGTTGAGAAAGTATAATCCTGATCCGTCACATATCATTGAGCCGGAGCCGTTGGAAATTGATGAGTCCTTAGCTTATGTTGAGAAGCCTCTTCGAGTGGTTGACCGAAAGATTCAGGAACTTAGGACTAAAAATATTCCTATGGTAAAAGTTCTCTGGGATCATCATGGGGTTGAGGATGCCACTTGGGAGCGAGAAGATCAGATCAGAGAGAAGTATCCGGAGCTCTTTGCCGAATCATGTAAGAATTGCGAGGACGCAATTAGTTTAAGGGGGAGAGGGTGTGAGACCCGAGGAGTTCACTTGAAATTTATTATAATCGTTGCATACTTATGTGCGCATTTCTACGTGCATCATTTTTCTTGCTTAATTGTTTTTATTGTGGATCACTATTCATAAAATTTTTGACTGTTCCGAAAGCTTGATTTTAAATTTTTCCTAGGTCACTCGACATTTAAAAGGAGCCAAGAAATTTTCGTTTTGAACTTTCGAGCTTAGGAGTATGCGTTTGAAAAATAATTTCCGTGAGCCTTGAATAGTGTTACGTTAGAATAGTGATAGTATTTAATTAGAGAGCATTTGTAATTACAATTAGCCTTAATTGGTCAATATTTAAGACTACAAAGCTTAGGAAATTAATTATCTACAACATATAAAACAACTAACTCATAAAAATTTAAAACACACATAACATATTAGCTCTCAAAACAAATTCAGAAATTCCATCCATGTCCCCTGCTGGCCGTCCACTTCAAAGAGGGAAAAGAGAGATTTTTGCTTCTTCATCCAAGCACTTTGAGCTCATAGTTTGATCTTGGGAGGTTATTGAGCAACTTAGGACCTTCAACAAAGCTTCTACATCTTCAAAATTGTGAGGGAGTCTTACTTGTTTGAATTTAAAGTTTGTTTGCATATGTTCAAATTTATTGAATTGTCAATTATAGCAATATATCTTGTGTTGAATGCTTCCTATGAGTTATTTAAAGCCTCTAGAGCTAACTTTTGTGATGTGATAACAAATTAAACGGTTGAATGTTGAGATTGATCAAAGAGACGATGAATAGTGCCTAAAACTAGGGTTTTGAGAAAATTTGATAATTGACTTGAATTGATGCCTCAATTAGGTGCTCTAGACCCTAGGGAAGGTAATTGAAAAGCCACGTTAGATTGAATCACCCGAATTCGAACTTTAGTGCATAAATAGCTTACTTTAAAAAGGGGGTTTTGTACGTTAGGCAATCCGGCCAAATTTGGGCATCGATTTGGGTATCCTTGAGCTAAGGAAGCACCTTTGGTGCTTTCGTTTCGCGAAATTGGGGTTCGGTTAGTATGGCTATAGTTCAAACCCGTTCGGGGCCTTCCCGAACTTTTGCTTCAAAAATGAGTTTTAGTGACTTTAAAGGGTACCTTTAAGCTTAATTAGGAATATAGAAAGACTAGGGAAGGATTGAGAATCTCGAACTATGCTTAGGAGAAAGAAAGCCCGATTAAAGAAAGGGGAAAAGAAGCTTTTAGCCATTTTAGTTGCAATTGGAACTTGTTGCGTGTTAGTAGTGCCTTGCATAGAATATTTAGGATGTATTTAAGTTATTTGAGTAGATTATTGGAATTAATTATGTTGATGGTTTTCTTTTGACATCTATTAGTTAATATATTGCATATATGAGCTTTTATCGTGCATATATGTGAGGGCAGCCTCCTTTGTCGTCCCTCTTAGGTGTTATGTGATATTATTGCTTGCTTGTGACTTGTATTGGGTTGCGCAACCTATATCGGACATGGTAGCGTCGAGAAACACGGGCGGCATCGGGCTTGCCGTGCTCCCTCGACTACCATGGTGCCTATTCCCTTCTCGCTGAGGCATACTCCACTACCCCAGAGGCGTGGTTCACCTGCTGGGCATGGACCTACCTCGGGAGAAAGGGTCGTAGGATCGGGATACATCCGGAGTATCCCAAGTGTGGTGTTTGGGTTTTGCCGGCATAATCGTGATACTCGTGGTTCGTGGCTCGTGATCGAAGACTTGGAAGTGGAACCGTATCCTTTTTAAAGTGATTAATAGTTTGATTTATTGTCTTGATGGTTATGTGTCTTGTATATATGTTTACTTGTGTTGCATATCATATTGCACGTTTACATGCTGCATCACCTCCCTCCCTGGGCAACTTTGTTGCTCACTCCTCATCTAAAATGTTTCAGGAGAAGCTGAGGTGAATCCCCAGCTATTAGAGGTAGAAGAAGAGGAAGAAGTTCAAGTAGATCAGAATCAGTGATCTTGTGTGCTGAGGTGGATTTTATGTGCTTCTTATGTGGGTTTCTTGGTGTTAATGTATTTTGAGACCATAGAGTCTTGTTTATATATGTCTAGTAAATATGTATTAAGAGTTAAGAAAGTTGTTGGAATGTAATAATGAATTCTAGACTTTATTTTCTCTTGCATGCTTGGAGTGTTTGTAGATCTTCATATGGAACTTAGAAGTTTATTGTAATTAACTACTTATAACTAAAACCAACTTATCTCGCATGCTTGTGTGCTTTAGTAGAAAATTGTTGCTCCAAGGCTCGGATGGCCTTGTGATTGTGTTTTGGCTTCGGAGTTATTATGGATAAGTTGTTGCTTTTAGTTCGGATGTCTTGAATGAATGTTTGCAGGTATCAGTTTGTCCTTGGTACAGAGGAGACTCTGTCCGAGTGACGGGTCCGAGCCTGACTTAGCGTGGGGTTGGGTTCGGGGCGTTACACCTTAAGTGGTATCAGAGCTACTAGAATGCTTGAAGCCGGGTTAAATTCCTTGGCATGTGGGTAGAGGTCTATATGTGGAAATGAATTATGTGAATATGTAAGTGTTTAGTTGTTTAAGTACTTAGATATAAGACATGCTAGCATGAAAAAGAAGGATAAAGCTTAATATGATAAGAATATGAAAAGTTAGTATTGATTGTTGTTAAGTGTTTTATGTGTTCTAATGTGAGTAAAATGTTTGAAAACAATGTGTAAATTATCTTGCATAGTTTATTTGCCTATTATAATATGATGTTCTTCTAGCATTGTGATGAGGAGACGGGGTAGACCACGGGGTGAGCCGGATGAGGCTCCTAGACAGAATGTACCAGGGCAGAATGCTGGGGCAGCCGGGAATGTACAGTAGGGTCAGGAGCCGAGCACTGCCCAGATTTTAGCTACTATGGCTACTGCGATGAATACCATAGCACAGTTTGTGGTTCAGCAGGGTACAGCAGGTACCGGCGGAGGTAATCAGACTGCCAGAGCAGAGGGCAGTGGTACTGCGGTTGGTAACTTAATTGATAAATTGCTGCATCATGGAGCATACAGTTTTTATGGTGAACCAGATGATATGAAAGCAGAGTTGTGGCTGAGTAAATTCGAGAAAGTTGCTGCAATACTTGAGTGTGACGATGAAAGAAAGATCAACTGTGCTACGTTTTTAATGGAGGGTGATGCCGAGGCTTGGTGGCGCACTATTAGAGAAAAATGGGATGCTGAGAGGGTTCAGCATGTATGGGCTGATTTTGTTCGTGAGTTTCGGGATAAATATGTATCGGTTGTAGCCCGTGAGAGGCATCAGGATGAGTTTATAGCTTTGAAACAGGGGAACATGACTGTAGACCAGTATGAGGCTACCTTTACGAGACTATCTCGATATGTGCCAGCTTTAGTTCAGCCCGAGGATGTGAAAATTCAGAGATTTATTACAGGGTTGAGGAGTGACATCATGCTTAACTTGTCTTCACAAGATTATCCGAGCTATGCTGCAGTAGTTCGGGCTGCATCGAGATATGAGAAACGTAAGGCAGATGTGTTAGCTCAGTCTAGTCAGTCAAACAAACGGAAGTTTCAGTCTCAGAGTCAGGGTTATCAGAGGCAGACTCAGCAGCCTAGGCAGACTCAGAGCTACCCAGGACCAGTTCAGGTACAGTCACAGCCGAGACCAGCTCAGAGCCAGCCACAGGGACAGTCACAGACCCGACCAGTGACTGCTAGATCTCAGCAGGGCAGTTCTGCCACATCTACTTATAGGACCCCTACAGGAGGATCTGCTGCTAGGAAGAATTTACAGTGTACTCATTGCAATCGTAAGGGTCACACAGAGGCTGAGTGTTGGAGGAAACTAGGCCGTTGCACGGGCTGTGGTAGTGATCAGCACAGAGTTAGGGATTGTCCCAAGTTTAGAGGTGGTCAGGGTCAGACTTCAGGCCAGGGTGCCCAGACTAGAGCTTCAGGAGCAGCTACCGTACCGCGAGGTCAGGCACGGGTATTTGCACTTGACCAGGAGGAGCTTCCAGAGACGACAGTGGTGGTGGAAGGTACTTTTCTTATTAATAATCAGCCGGTAGTAGTTTTGATTGACACCGGGGCTACACATTCATTCATTACACCTGCATGTGCACAGTCTGCTACATTAAAAGTTGATAAACTGCCGTATGTGATTGAAGTAGGCAATCCTATGGGAACTAAATTTGTTACGGAGTCTGTATGTAAGGATTGTAATATTTGCATTGAAGGTTGCATGTATCCTATTGATTTGATTATCATGCCATTTCGGGACTTTGAGGTTATCTTAGGGATGGATTGGTTGGGGCGATATTATGCATGTTTGGACTGTAGGAGGAAAGTTTTGACTTTAGAAGTACCTAACCAACCTGTTATTAAAGTAACTGGGAGTCGGAAGTCTACTGGGACTCGTATTATATCATCCATTAAAGCTACTAAAATATTGAGTAAAGGCTATGATGCATATTTAGCTTATTTAATTAATCAGCCTGGAGATAAATTTAAATTGAATGAAGTACCAAGTCCCCATTGGTTTAATTTCCTTCTTTTTTTTTTTTTTTTTTTTGTACCTATGGGCAGCGGACCAGCATGATACTGGACCGCTGCCTAGTATCCAATGGGGAGGCCCATTGGTTTCATTTCCTTCTTTTTGTTTATTTATTTATTTATTTATTTGCCTATAGGCAGCGGCCCAGTCCCCATTGGTTTAATTTCCTTCTTTTATTTTTATTTTTATTTTTTTCATTATTTTTTTTTACCTATGGGCAGCGGCCCAGTCACCATTGGTTTAATTTCCTACTTTTTTTTTTTTTTTTTACCTATGGGCAGCGGCCCAGTCCCCATTGGTTTAATTTCCTTTTTTTTTTTTTTTTTTTACCTACGGGCAGCGGCCCAACATGATACTGGACCGCTGCCCAGTAACCAATGGGGAGGCCCATTGGTTTAATTTCCATCTTCTTTTGTTTTTTGTTTTTTTTTTTTTTTGTTTTTTTTTTTTTTTGCGTATGGGCAGTGACCCAGTTTCCATTGGTTTAATTTCCTTTTTTTTTTTTTTTTTTTGCCTATGGGCAGCGGCCCAGTCCCCATTGGTATAATTTCTTTCTTTTGTTTTTTTTACCTATGGGCAGTGGTCCAGCATGGTACTGGACCGTTGCCCAATAACCAATGGGGAGGCCCATTGGTTTAATTTCCTTCTTCTTTTTATTTTTTTATTTTTTTACCTATGGGCAGCGGCCCAGTCCCCATTGGTTTAATTTCCTTCTTCTTTTTTTTTTTACCTATGGGCCGCTGCCCAACATGAAACTGGGCCGTTGCCCAGTAACCAATGGGGAGGCCCATTGGTTTAATTTCCTTCTTTTTTTTTTTCTATGGGCAGCGGCCCAGTCCCGATTGGTTTAATTTCCTTCTTTTTTTTATTTTTTTATTTTTACCTATGGGCAGCGGCCAAGTCCCCATTGGTTTAATTTCCTTCTTCTTCTTTTTGTTTTTTTTTACCTAAGGGCAGCGGCCCAGCATGATACTGGACAGCTGCCCAGTAACCAATGGGGAGGCCCATTGGTTTAATTTCGTTCTTCTTCTTTTTTTTTTTTTCTATGGGCAGCGGCCCAGTCCCCATTGGTTTAATTTCCTTCTTTTTTTTTTTTTTACCTATGGGCAGCGGCCCAATATGATACTGGATCGCTGCCCAGTAACCAATGGGGAGGCCCATTGGTTTAATTTCCTTCTTCTTTTTTTTTTTTTTTTTTCTATGGGCAGCGGCCCAGTCCCCATTGGTTTAATTTCATTCTTTTTTTTTTTTTTTTTTACCTATGGGCATCGGCCCAGTCCCCACTGGTTTAATTTCCTTCTTCTTTTTTTTATTTTATATTTATTTTTTTATTTTTTACCTATGGGCAGCGGCCCAACATGATAATGGGCCGCTGCCCAGTAACCAATGGGGAGGCCCATTGGTTTAATTTCATTCTTTTTTTTTCTATGGTCAGCGGCCCAGTCCCCATTTGTTTAATTTCCTTCTTTTTTTATTTTTATTTTTATTTTTTTTCTATGGGCAGCGGCCCAGTCCCCATTGGTTTAATTTCCTTCTTTTTTTATTTTTTTATTTTTTTACCTATGGACAGCGGCCCAGTCCACATTGGTTTAATTTCATTCTTTTTTTTTTTTTTTACCTACGGGCAGCGGCCCAACATGATATTGGGCCGCTGCCCAGTAACCAATGGGGAGGCCCATTGGTTTAATTTCCCACTTCTTTTGTTTTTTTTTTTTTTTTTGCCTATGGGCAGTGGGCCAATCCCCATTGGTTTAATTTCCTTCTTTTTTTATTTTTATTTTTATTTTTTTCTATGGGCAGCGGCCCAGTCTCCATTGGTTTAATTTCCTTCTTTTTTTTATTTTTTTATTTTTTTACCTATGAACAGCGGCCCAGTCCACATTGGTTTAATTTCATTCTTTTTTTTTTTTTTTTACCTACGGGCAGCGGCCTAACATGATACTGGACCGCTGCCCAGTAACCAATGGGGAGGCCCATTGGTTTAATTTCCATCTTCTTTTGATTTTTTTTTTTTTTTTTTTTTTTTTTTTTTTTTTTTTTGCGTATGGGCAGTGACCCAGTTTCCACTGGTATAATTTCCTTCTTTTTTTTTTTTTTTGCCTATGGGCAGCGGCCCAGTCCCCATTGGTTTAATTTCCTTCTTTTTTTTTTCTTTTACCTATGAGCAGCGGCCCAGCATGATACTGGGCTGCTGCCCAGTAACCAATGGGGAGGCCCATTGGTTTAATTTCCTTCTTTTTTTTTTTTTTTTTTTTCTTTGGGCACCAGCCCAGTCTTCATTGGTTTAATTTCCTTCTTTTTTTTATTTTTTTATTTTTTTACCTATGGGCAGCAGCCCAGTCCCCATTGGTTTAATTTCATTTTTTTTTTAACCTATGCGCAGCGGCGCAACATGATACTGGGCCGCTGCACAGTAACCAATGGGGAGGCCCATTGGTTTAATTTCCTTCTTCTTTTTTTTTTTTTTTTTTTTCTATGGACAGCGGCCCAGTCCCCATTGGTTTAATTTCCTTTTTTTTAATTTTTTTATTTTTACCTATGGGCAGCGGCCAAGTCCCCATTGGTTTAATTTCCTTCTTCTTCTTTTTGTTTTTTTTTACCTAAGGGCAGCGGCCCAGCATGATACTGGACAGCTGCCCAGTAACCAATGGGGAGGCCCATTGGTTTAATTTCGTTGTTCTTTTTTTTTTTTTTTTCTATGGGCAGCGGCCCAGTCCCATTGGTTTAATTTCATTCTTTTTTTTTTTACCTATGGGCAGCGGCCCAACATGATACTGGACCGCTGCCCAGTAACCAATGGGGAGGCCCATTGGTATAATTTCCTTCTTCTTTTTTTTTTTTTTTCTATGGGCAGCGACCCAGTCCCCATTGGTTTAATTTCATTCTTTTTTTTTTTTTTTTTTTTTTTTACCTATGGGCAGCGGCACTGTCCCCATTGGTTTAATTTCCTTCTTCTTTATTTTATTTTTTATTTTTTTTTTATTTTTTACCTATGGGCAGCGGCCCAACATGATAATGGGCCGCTGCCCAGTAACCAATGGGGAGGCCCATTGGTTTAATTTCATTCTTTTTTTTTCTATGGTCAGCGGCCCAGTCCCCATTGGTTGAATTTCCTTCTTTTTTTATTTTTTTATTTTTTTACCTATGGGCAGCGGCCCAGTCCCCATTGGTTTAATTTCATTCTTTTTTTTTATTATTTTTTTTAACCTATGGGCAGCGGCCCAACATAATACTGGATCGCTGCCCAGTAACCATTGGGGAGGCCCTTTGGTTTTATTTCCGTTTTTTTTTGTTTTTTTTTTTTTTTTCCTATGGGCAGCGGCCCAGTCCCCATTGGTTTAATTTCCTTCTTCTTTTTTTTTTTTTTTAACCTATGGGCAGCGGCCCAGCATGATACTGGGCCGATGCCCAGTAACCAATGGGGAGACCCACTGGTTTAATTTCCTTCTTTTTTTTCTTTTTTTTTCTATGGGCAGCGGCCCAGTCCCAATTGGTTTAATTTCCTTCTTTTTTTTATTTTTTTATTTTTTATTTTACCTACGTGCAGCGGCCCAGTCCCCATTGGTTTAATATCCTTCTTTTATTTATTTATTTTTTTTACGTATGGGCAGTGGCCCAACATGATACTGGACCGCTGGCTAGTAACCAATGGGAAGGCCCATTGGTTTAATTTCCTTCTTCTTTTTTTTTTTTTCCTTTGGGCAGCGGACCAGTCCCCATTAGTTTAATTTCTTTTTTTTTTTTTTTTTTTTACCAATGGGCAGCGGCCCAGTCCCCATTGGTTTAATTTCCTTTTTTTTTTTTTTTACCAATGTGCAGCGGCCCAGCATGATACTGGACCGCTGCCCAGTAACCAATGGGGAGGCCCATTGGTTTAATTTCCTTCTTTTTTTTTTTTTTCTATGGGCAGCGGCCAAGTCCCCATTGGTTTAATTTCCTTCTTCTTCTTTTTGTTTTTTTTTTACCTAAGGGCAGCGGCCCAGCATGATACTGGACAGCTGCCCAGTAACCAATGGGGAGGCCCATTGGTTTAATTTCGTTGTTCTTTTTTTTTTTTTTTCTAGGGGCAGCGGCCCAGTCCCCATTAGTTTAATGTCATTCTTTTTTTTTTACCTATGGGCAGCGACCCAACATGATACTGGGCCGCTGCCCAGTAACCAATGGGGTGGCCCATTGGTTTAATTTCATTCATTTTTTTTTCTTTTTTTTTTCCCATGGGCAGCGGCCCAGTCCCCATTGGTTTAATTTCATTCTTTTTTTTTTTTTTTTTTTTTTTTTTTTTTTTTTTTTTTTTTTTTTTTTTTTACCTATGGGCAGCGGCACAGTCCCCATTGGTTTAATTTCCTTCTTCTTTATTTTATTTTTTATTTTTTTTTTATTTTTTACCTATGGGCAGCGGCCCAACATGATAATGGGCCGCTGCCCAGTAACCAATGGGGAGGCCCATTGGTTTAATTTCATTCTTTTTTTTTCTATGGTCAGCGGCCCAGTCCCCATTGGTTGAATTTCCTTTTTTTTTTTAAATTTTTTTTTTAATTTTTTTACCTATGGGCAGCGGCCCAGTCCCCAATGGTTTAATTTCATTTTTATTATTATTATTATTTTTTACCTATGGGCAGCGGCCCAACATGATACTGGGCTGCTACCCAGTAAGCAATGGGGAGGCCCTTTTGTTTAATTTCCTTTTTCTTTTGTTTTTTTTTTCCCTATGGGCAGCGGCCCAGTCCCCATTGGTTTAATTTCCTTCTTCTTTTTTTTTTTTTTTTTTTTTTTTTTTACCTATGGGCAGCGGCCCAGCATGATACTGGGCCGATGCCCAGTAACCAATGGGGAGACCCACTGGTTTAATTTCCTTCTTTTTTTTTCTTTTTTTTTCTATGGGCAGCGGCCCAGTCCCAATTGGTTTAATTTCCTTCTTTTTTTTATTTTTTTTATTTTTTTACCTATGTGCAGCGGCCCAGTCCCCATTGGTTTAATTTCAATCTTTTTTTTTTTTTTTTTATCTATGGGCAGCGGCCCAACATGATACTGGACCGCTGCCCAGTAACCAATCGGGAGGCCCATTGGTTTAATTTCCTTCTTCTTTCTTTTTTTTTTTTTTCTATGGGCAGCAGCCCAGTCCCCATTGGTTTAATTTCCTTCTTTTTTTTTTTTTTTTTTTTACCTATGGGCAGCGGCCAAATCCCCATTGGTTTAATTTCCTTCTTCTTTTTTTTTTTTTTTTACCTAAGTGCAGCGGCCCAGCATGATACTGGACCGCTGCCCAGTAACCAATGGGGAGGCCCATTGGTTTAATTTCCTTCTTTTTTTTTTTTTTCTATGGGCAGCGGCCCAGTCCCCATTGGTTTAATTTCATTTTTTTTTTTTAACCTATGGGCAGCGGCCAAATCCCCATTGTTTTAATTTCCTTCTTCTTTTTTTTTTTTTTTTACCTATGGGCAGCGACCCAACATGATACTGGGCCGCTGCCCAGTAACCAATGGGGAGGCCCATTGGTTTAATTTCCTTCTTTTTTTTTCTTTTTTTTTCCCTATGGGCAGCGGCCCAGTCCCCATTAGTTTAATTTCAATCTTGTTTTTTTTTTTTTTTTTTTTTTTACCAATGGGCAGCGGCCCTGTCCCCATTGGTTTAATTTCCTTCTATTTTTTTTTCTTTTTACCTATGGCCAGCGGCCCAGTCCCCATTGGTTTAATTTCCTTCTTTTTTTTATTTTTTATTTTTTATAACGATGGGGAGCGACCCAGTCCCCATTCGTTTAATTTCATTCTTTTTTTTTTTTAACCTATGGGCAGCGGCCCAACATTATATGGACCGCTGCCCAGTAACCAATGGGGAGGCCCATTGGTTTAATTTCCTTCTTCTTTTGTTTTTTTGTTTGTTTTTTTTTTTGTTTTGTTTTTTTTTTTTTTTACCTATGGGCAGCGGCCCAGTCCCCATTGGCTTAATTTCATTCTTTTTTTTTTTTTTTTTTACCTATGGGCAGCGGCCCAGCATGATACTGGGCCGCTGCCCAGTAACCAATGGGGAGGCCCATTGTTTTAATTTCCTTTTTTTTTTCCTATGGGCAGCGGCCCAGTCCCCATTAGTTTAATTTCCTTCTTGTTTTATTTTTTTATTTTGTTACCTATGGGAAGCGGCCCAGTCCCCATTGGTTTAATTACATTCTTTTTTTTTTTTTTTTTACCAATGGGTAGCGGCCCAACATGATACTGGACCGCTGACCAGTAACCAATGGGAGGCCCATTGGTTTATTTTCCTTCTTTTTTTTAACTATGGGCAGCGTCCCAGTCCCCATTGGTTTAATTTCCTTCTTTTTATTTATTTATTTATTTTTTTTATTTTTACCTACGGGCAGCGACCCAGTCCCCATTGGTTTAATTTCCTTCTTTTTTTTTTTTTATTACCTATGGGCAGCAGCCCAGCATGATACTGGGCCGCTGCCCAGTAACCAATGGGGAGGCCCATCGGTTTAATTTCCTTCTTTTTTTTCTTTTTTTTTACCTATGGGCAGCGGCCCATTCACCATTGGTTTAATTTCATTCTTTTTTTTTTTTTTTTTTTTTTTTTTTTGTTTTTGCCAATGGGCAGCAGCCCAGTTCCCATTGGTTTAATTTCATTCTTTTTTTTTTCTTTTTTTTTTACCTATGGGCTGCGGCCCAGTCCCCATTGGTTTAATTTCCTTCTTTTTTTTATTTTTTTATTTTTTTACCTATGGGCAGCGGCCCAGTCCCCATTGGTTTAATTTCATTATTATTATTATTATTATTTTTTACCTATGGGCAGCGGCCCAACATGATACTGGACCGCTACCCAGTAACCAATGGGGAGGCCCATTGGTTTAATTTCCTTCTTCTTTTGTTTTTTTTTTTCCCTATGGGCAGCGGCCCAGTCCCCATTGGTTTAATTTCCTTTTTTTTTTTTTTTTTTTTTTTTTTTTTTTTACCTATGGGCAGCGGCCCAGTCCCCATTGGTTTAATTTCATTCTTTTTTTTTTTTTTTACCTATGGGCAATGGCCTAACATGATACTGGACCGCAGCACAGTAACCAATGGGGAGGCCCATTGGTTTAATTTCCTTCTTCTTTTTTTTTTTTTTTCTATGGGCAGCGGCCTAGTTCCCATTGGTTTAATTTGATTCTTTTTTTTTTTTTTACCTATGGGCAGCGGCCAAGTCCCCATTGGTTTAATTTCCTTCTTCTTTTTTTTTTTTTTTTTTACCTATGGGCAGCGGCGCAACATGATACTGGACCACTGCCCAGTAACCAATGCGGAGGACCATTGGTTTAATTTTCTTCTTCTTTTTTTTTTTCTATGGCCAGCGGCCTAGTCCCCATTGGTTTAATTTCATTCTCTTTTTTTTTTTTTTTTTTTTTTTTTTTTTTTTTTTTTTTTTTCCCTATGGGCAGCGGCCCAGTCCCTATTGGTTTTATTTCCTTTTTTTTTTTTTTTTTTTTTTTTTTTTTTAGCTAAGGGCAGCGGCCCAACATGATACTGGGCCGATGCCCAGTAACCAGTAGGGAGGCCCATTGGTTTAATTTCCTTCTTTTTTTTTTTTTTTTTTCTATGGGCAGCGGCCCAATCCACATTGGTTTAATTTCCTTCTTTTTTTATTTTTTTATTTTTTTACCTATGGGTAGCGTCCCAGTCCCCATTGGTTTAATTTCACTCTTTTTTTTTTTTTTTTAAACTATGGGCAGCGGCCCAACATCATACTGGACCGCTGCCCAGTAACCAATGGGGAGGCCCATTGGTTTAATTTCCTTCTTCTTTTATTTTTATTTTTTTATTTTTTTTTTTTGCCTATGGGTTCCGGCGCTGTCCCCATTGGTTTAATTTTATTCTCTTTTTCTTTTTACCTATGGGCAGCGACCCAGTCCCCATTGGTTTAATTTCCTTCTTTTATTTTTATTTTTATTTTTTTTTTTACATATGGGCAGCGTCTCAACATGATACTGGGCCACTGCCCAGTAACGGATGGGGAGGCCTATTGGTTTAATTTACTTCTTTTTTTTTTTCTTTTTTTTTTTTTTTTTTTTTTTACCTATGGGCAGCGGCCCAGCATGATACAGGGCCGATGCCCAATAACAAATGGGGAGGCCCTTTGTTTTAATTTCTTTCTTTTTTTTATTTTTTTTCTATGGGCAGCGGCCCAGTCCCCATTGGTTTAATTTCCTTCCTTTTTTTATTTTTATTTTTACCTATGGGCAGCGGCACAGTCCCCATTGGTTTAATTTCCTTCATTTTTTTTTTTTACATATGGGCAGCGGCCGAACATGATACTGGACCACTGCACAGTAACCAATGGGGAGGCCCATTGGTTTAATTTCCTTCTTCTTCTTTTTTTTCTATGGGCAGCGGCCCAGTCCCCATTGGTTTAATTTCTTACTTTTTTTTTTTTTACCTATGGGCAGCGGCCCAGTCCCCATTGGTTTAATTTCATCTTCTTTTTTTGTTTTTTTTCTATGGTCAGCGGCCCAGTCCCCATTGGTTTAATTTCCTTCTTTTTTTTATTATTTTATCTTTTTACCTATGGGCAGCGGCCCAGTCCCCATTGGTTTAATTTCATTCATTTTTTTTTTTTACCAATGGGCAGCGGCCCAACATGATACTGGACCGCTGCCCAGTAACCAATGGGGAGGCCCATTGGTTTAATTTCCTTCTTCTTTTGTTTGTTTTTTTTTTTTTTTGCCTATGGGCAGTGGCCCAGTTTCCATTGGTTTAATTTCCTTCTTCTTTTTTTTTTTTTTTTACCTATGGACAGCGGCCCAGTCCCCATTGATTTAATTTCCTTCTTGTTTTTTTATTTTTTATTTTTTACCTATGGGCAGCGGCCTAATCTAATACTGGGCTGCTGCCCAGTAACCAATGGGGAGGCCCATTGGTTTAATTTCCTTCTTTTTTTAAAAAAAACTATGCACAGCGGCCCAGTCCCCATTGGTTTAATTTCCTTCTTTCTTTTTTTTTTTTTTTTTTTTTTTTTTTTACATATGGGCAGCGACCGAGCATGATACTGGGCCGCTGCCCCGTAACCAATGGAGAGCCCCATTAGTTTAATTTTATTTTTTTTTTTTTTTTTTTTTAACCCATGGGCCGCGGCCCAGTCCCCATTGGTTTAATTTCTTTCTTTTTTTTATTTTTTTATTTTTTTACCTATGGGCAACCGTCCAGTCCCCATTGGTTTAATTTCATTCTTTTTTTTTTCTTTTTTTTTTTTACCTATGGGCAGCGGCCCAACATGACACTGGACCACTGCCCAATAACCAATGGGGAGGCCCATTGGTTTAATTTCCTTATTCTTTTGTTTTTTTTTTTTTTTTTTTGTTTTTTTTTTTTTGTCTACGGGCAGCGGCCCAATCCCCATTGGTTTAATTTCATTCTTCTTTTTTTTTTTTTTTTTTTTACCTACGGGCAGCGGCCCAGCTTGATACTGGGCCGCTGCCAAGTAATCAATGCGGAGGCCCATTGGTATAATTTCCTTCTTTTTTTTTTCTATGGGCAGCGGCCTAGTCCCCATTGGTTTGATTTCATTCTTTTTTTTTTTTTTTTACCTATGGTCAGCGGCCCAACATGATACTGGACCGCAGCCCAGTAACCAATGGCGAGGCCCATTTGTTTAATTTCGTTCTTCTTTTGTTTTTTTTTTTTTTTTTTTTTTTTTTTTTTTTCTTTTTTTTTTTGCCTATGGGCAGCGGCCCAGTCCCCATTAGTTTAATTTCCTTCTTCTTTTTTTTTTTTACCTATGTGCCGCTGCCCAACATGAAACTGGGCCGCTGTCCAGTAACCAATGGGGAGGCGCATTGGTTTAATTTCTTTCTTTTTTTTTTTTTTTCTATGGGCAGCGGCCCAGTCCCGATTGGTTTAATTTCCTACTTTTATTTATTTATTTATTTTTTTTAACCTATGGGCAGCGGCCATGTCCCCATTGGTTTAATTTCATTCTTTTTTTTTTATTTTTTATTTTTTACCTATGGGCAGCGGCCCAACTTGATACTGTACCGCTGCCCAGTTACCAATGGGGAGGCCCATTGGTTTAATTTCCTTCTTCTTTTGTTTTTTGTTTTTTTTTCTATGGGTAGCGGCCCAGTCCCCATTGGTTTAATTTCCATCTTTTTTTTTTTTTACATATGGGCAGCGGCCCAGTCCCCATTGGTTTAATTTCCTTCTTCATTTTATTTTTTATTTTTTATTTTTTTTACCTATGGGCAGCGGCCCAGCATGATACTGGGCCGCAGCCCAGTAACCAATGGGGTGGCCCATTGGTTTAATCTCCTTCTTTTTTTTTTTTTTTTTCTATGGGCAGCGGCCCAGTCCCCATTGGTTAAATTTCATTCTTTTTTTTTTTTTTTACCTATGGGCAGCGGCCAAGTCCCCATTGGATTAATTTCCTTCTTCTTTTTTTTTTTTCTTTTTACCTATGGGCAGCGGCCCAACATAATACTGGCCTGCTGCCCAGTAACTAATGCGGAGGCCCATTGGTTTAATTTCCTTCTTCTTTTTTTTTTTCTATGGGCAGCGGCCCAGTCCCCACTGGTTTAATTTCATTATTTTTTTTTTATTATTTTTTTTTTTACCTATGGGCAGCGGCCCAGTCCCCATTGGTTTAATTTCCTTCTTCTTTTTTTTTTCTATGGTCAGCGGCCCAGTCCCCATTGGTTTAATTTCCTTCTTTTTTTTATTTTTTTATTTTTTTACCTATGGGCAGCGGCCCAGTCCCCAATGGTTTAATTTCATTCTTTTTTTTTTTTTTTTTTTAACCTATGGTCAGCGGCCCAACATGATACTGGACCGCTGCCCAGTAACCAATCGGGATGCCCATTGGTTTAATTTCATTCTTCTTTTGTTTTTTTTGTTTTTTTTTTTTTTGTTTTTTGTTTTTTTTTTTTACCTATGGGCAGCGGCCCAGTCCCCATTGGTTTAATTTCCTTCTTTTTTTTTTTTTTATACCTATGGGCAGCGGCCCAGCATGATACTAGGCCGCCGCCCAGTAACCAATGGGGAGGCCCATTGGTTTAATTTCATTCTTTTTTTTTTTTCTATGGGCAGCGGTCCAGTCCCCATTGGAATAATTTCCATCTTTTTTTAAATTTTTTATTTTTTTACCTATGGGCAGCGGCCCAGTCCCCATTGGTTTAATTTCATTCTTTTTTGTTTACCAATTGGCAGCGGCGCAACATGATACTGGACCGCGGCCCATTGGTTTAATTTCGTTCTTTTTATTTTTTTCTATGGGCTGCGGCCCAGTCCCCATTGGTTTAATTTCATTCTTTTTTTTTTTTTACCTATGGGCAGCGGCCAAGTCCCCATTGGTTTAATTTCCTTCTTCTTTTTTATTTTTTTATTTTTACCTATGGGCAGCGGCCCAACATGATACTGGACCGCTGCCCAGTAACCAATGGGGAGGCCCATTGGTTTAATTTCCTTCTTCTTTTTTTTTTTTTCTATGGGCAGCGTCCTAGTCCCCATTTGTTTAATTTCATATATATATATATATATATATATATATATATATATATATATATTTTTTTTTTTTACCTATGGGCAACGACCCAGTCCCCATTGGTTTAATGTCCTTTTTCTTTTTTTCTTTTTTTTTTTCTATGGTCAGCGGCCCAGTCCCCATTGGTTTAATTTCCTTCTTTTTTTATTTTTATTTATTTTTTAATCTATGGGCAGCGGCCTAGTCCCCATTGATTTAATTTCATTCTTTTTTTTTTTTTTAACCTATGGGCAGCGGCCCAACATGATACCGGACCGCTGCCCAGTAACCAATGGGGAGGCCTATTGGTTTAATTTCCTTCTTCTTTTGTTTTTTTTTTTTTTGTTTTTTTGTTTTTTTTTTTTTACCTATGGGCAGCGGCCCAGTCCTCATTGGTGTAATTTCCTTCTTCTTTTTTTTTTTTACCTATTGGCAGCGGCCTTACATGATACTGGGCCGCTGCCCAGTAACCAATGGGGAGTCCCATTGGTTTAATTTCCTTCTTTATTATTTTTTTATTTTTATTTTTCTATGGGCAGCGGCCCAGTACCTACTGGTTTAATTTCCTTCTTTTTTTATTTTTTTATTTTTTTTCCTATGGGCAACGGCCCAGTCCCCATTGGCTTAAATTCCTTTTTTTTTTTTTTTAACCAATGGGCAGCGGCCCAACATGATACTGGACCGCTGCCCAGTAACCAATGGGGAGGCCCATTGGTTTAATTTCCTTCTTCTTTTTTTTGTCTATGGTCAGTGGCCCATTCCCCATTGGTTTAATTTCCTTCTTTTTTTTTTCTATAGGCAGCGGCCTAGTCCCCATTGGCTTAATTTCCTTCTTTTTTTTTAATTTTTTTTATTTTTTTACCTATGGGCAGCGGCCCATTCCCCATTGGTTTAATTTAATTCTTTTTTTATTTTTTTTTATTTTTTACCTATGGGCAGCGGCCCAACATGATACTGGAACGCTGCCCTGTAACCAATGGGGAGGCCCATTGGTTTAATTTCCTTCTTCTTTTGTTTTTTTTTTCTATGGGCAGCGGCTCAGTCCCCTTTGGTTTAATTTCCTTCTTTTTTTTTTCTTTTTTTATTTTATTTATTACCTATGGGCAGCGGCCTAGTCCCCATTGGTTTAATTTCCTTCTTCTTTCTTTTTTTTTATTACCAATGTGCAGCGGCCCAGCATGATACTGGGCCACAGCCCAGTAACCAATGGGGAGGCCCATTGGTTTAATTTCCTTCTTCTTTTTTTTTTTTTCCTATGGGCAGAGCCCCGGTCCCTATTGGTTTAATTTCATTCTTTTTTTTTTTTACCTATGGGCAGCGGCCAAGTCCCCATTGGATTAATTTATTTCTTCTTTTTTTTTTTTTTTTTTTACCTATGGGCACCGGCCCAACATGATACTGGACCGCTGCCCAGTAAACAATGGGGAGGCCCATTCGTTTAATTTCCTTGTTTTTTTTTTCTATGGGCAGCGGCCCCGACCTCATTGGTTTAATTTCCTTCTTTTTTTATTTTATTTATTTATTACCTATGGTCAGCGGCCCAGTCCTCATTGGTTTAATTTCCTTCTTTTTTTTTTTTCTATAGGCAGCAGCCCAGTCCCCATTGGTTTAATTTCCTTCTTTTTTTTATTTTTTTATTTTTTTACCTATGGGCAGCGTCCCGGTCCCCATTGGTTTAATTTCCTTCTCTTTTTTTTTACCTATGGGCAGCTGCCCAACATGATACTGGGCCGCTGCCCAGTAACCAATGGGGAGGCCCATTGGTTTAATTTCCTACTTTTTTTTTCTATGGGCAGCGGCCCAGTCCCCATTGGTTTAATTTCCTACATTTTTTTTTTTTTTTACCTATGGGCAGCGGCCCAGTCCCCATTTGTTTAATTTCCTTCTTTTTTTTTTTTTCCCATGGGCAGCGGCCCAGTCCCCATTGGTTTTATTTCCTTCTTTTTTTATTTTTTTATTTTTTTACCTATGGGCATCGTCCCGGTCCCCATTGGTTTAATTTCATTCTTTTTTTTTTTTTTAACCTATGGGCAGCTGCCCAACATGATACTGGACCGCTGCCCAGTAACCAATGGGGAGGCCCATTGGTTTAATTTCCTTCTTCATTTGTTTATTTTTTTTTTTTTGTTTTTTGTTTTTTGTTTTTTTTTTTTTACGTATGGGCAGCGGCCCAGTGCGCATTGGTTTAATTTCCTTCTTTTTTTTATTTTTTTATTTTTTTACCTATGGGCAGCGGCCCAGTCCCCATTGGTTTAATTTCCTTCTCTTTTTTTTTTCTATGGTCAGCGGCCCAGTCCCCATTGGTTTGATTTCCTTCTTTTTTTATTTTTTTATTTTTTTACCTATGGGCATCGTCCCGGTCCCCATTGGTTTAATTTCATTCTTTTTTTTTTTTTTTAACCTATGGGCAGCTGCCCAACATGATACTGGACCACTGCCCATTAACCAATGGGAAGGCCCATTGGTTTAATTTCCTTCTTCTTTTGTTTTTGTTTTTTTGTTTTTTTTTTTTTTTTTAATTTTTTTTTACCTATGGGCTGCGGCCCAGTCCCCATTGGTTTAATCTCCTTCTTCTTCTTCTTTTTTTTTTTATTTTAACCTATGGGCAGCGGCCCAGTCCCCATTGGTTTAATTTCCTTCTCTTTTTTTTTTCTATGGTCAGCGGCCCAGTCCCCATTGGTTTGATTTCCTTCTTTTTTTATTTTTTTATTTTTTTACCTATGGGCAGCGTCCCGGTCCCCATTGGTTTAATTTTATTCTTTTTCTTTTTTTTTTTTACCTATGGGCAGCGGCCCAGCATGATACTAGGCCGCTGCCCAGTAACCAATGGGGAGGCCCATTTGTTTAATTTCCTTCTTATTTTGTTTTGTTTTTTTTTTTTTTTTTTTTTTTTTTTTTTTTTTGTTTTGCCTATGGGCAGCGGCCCAGTCCCCATTTGTTTAATTTCCTTCTTCTTTTTTTTTTTTTTTTTTTTTTTACCTGTGGGCAGCGGCCCAGCATGATACTGGGCCGCTGCCCAGTAACCCATGGGGAGGCCCATTGGTTTAATTTCCTTCTTTTTTTTTTCTATAGGCAGCGGCCCAGTCCCCATTGGTTTAATTTCCTTCTTTTTTTATTTTTTTTATTTTTTTACCTATGGTCAGTGGCCCATTCCCCATTGGTTTAATTTACTTCTTTTTTTTTTGTTTTTCTATAGGCAGCGGCCTAGTCCCCATTGGCTTAATTTCCTTATTTTTTTTTAATTTTTTTATTTTTTTACTTATGGGCAGCGGCCCATTCCCCATTGGTTTAATTTAATTCTTTTTTTTATAAATTTTTTTATTTACCTGTGGGCAGCGGCACAACATGATACTGGACTGCTGCCCAGTAACCAATGGAGAGGCCCATTGGTTTAATTTCCTTCTTCTTTTGTTTTTTGTTTTTTTTTTACCTATGGGCAGCGGCCCAGTCCCCATTGGTTTAATTTCCTTTTTTTTACCAATGGGTAGCGCCCCAGTCCCCATTGGTTTAATTTCCTTCTTCTTTTTTTTTTTTAACCTATGGGCAGCTGCCCAGCATGATACTGGGCCGCTGCCCAGTAACCAATGGGGAGGACCATTGGTTTAATTTCCTCCTTTTTTTTTTCTATGGGCAGCGGCCCAGTCCCCATTGTTTTAATTTCCTTCTTTTTTAAATTTTTTTTTAATTTTTTACCTATGGGCAGCGGCCCAACATAATAATGGACCGCTGCCCAGTAACCAATAGGGAGGCCCATTGGTTTAATTTCCTTCTTCTTTTGTTTTTTTTTTTTGTTTTGTTTTTTTTTTATTTTTTTTTTGTTTTGTTTTTTTTTATTTTTGCCAATGGGCAGTGGCCCAGTCCCCATTGGTTTAATTTCCTTTTTTTTTTTTTTAACCTATGGGCAGCGGCCTAGTCACCATTGGTTTAATTTCCTTCTTCTTCTTTTTTTTTTTTTTTTTTTTTTTTACATATGGGCAACGGCACAGTCCCCATTGGTTTAATTTCCTTCTTTTTTTAATTTTTTTTTATTTATTTTACCTATGGGCAGCGGCCTAGTCCCCATTGGTTTAATGTCATTCTTTTTTTTTTTTTTTTTTTTACCTATGGGCAGCGGCCCAACATGATACTGGACCGCTGCCTAGTAACCAATGGGGAGGCCCACTGGTTTAATTTCCTTCTTCTTTTGTTCTTTTTTTTTGTTTTTTTTGTTTTTGCCTATGGGCAGTGGCCCAGTTTCCATTGGTTTAATTTCCTTCTTTTTTTTATTTTTTTATTTTTTACCTATGGTCTGCGGCCCAGTCCCCATTGGTTTAATATCCTTCTTCTTTTTTTTTTTTTTTTTACCTATGGACAGCGGCTCAACATGATACTAGGCCGCTGCCAAGTAACCAATGGGGAGGCCCATTGGTTTAATTTCATTTTTTTTTTTTTTACCTATGGGCAGCTTGTGACACCCGAGAATTTCACTTTAAATTCATTATAATCGTTGCATACTTATGTGCGCATTTCTACGTGCATCATTTTTCTTGCTTAATTGTTTTTATTGTGGGTCACTATTCATAAAATTTTTGACTGTTTCGAAAGCTTGATTTTAAATTTTTCCTAGGTCACTCGACATTTAAAAGGAGCCAAGAAATTTTCGTTTTGAACTTTCGAGCTTAGGAGTATGCGTTTGAAAAATAATTTCCGTGAGCTTTGAATAGTGTTACGTTAGAATAGTGCTAGTTATTAATTAAAAAGCATTTGTAATAGCAATTAGCTTTAATTGATTAAGTTTTTGAGATTAATTAGCTTAGAATATTAAACATATACTACACATTATATAACTACCTCATAAAATAAAATAGAACATAGCATTTTAGTCATCAAAACAATTTCAGAAATTCCATCCTTGTCCCCACCTGCTGGCCGTCCACTTCAAAGAGGAAAAGAGAGATTTTTGCTTCTTCATCCAAGCACTTTGAGCTCTTAGTTTGATCTTGGGAGGTTATTGAGCAACTTAGGACCTTCAACAAAGCTTTTACATCTTCAAAATTGTGAGGGAGTCTTATTTGTTTGAGTTTAAAGTTTGTATGCATATGTTTAATTTTATTGAATTGTCAATTATAGCTATATATCTTGTGTTGAATGCTTCCTATGAGTTATTTAAAGCCTCTAGAGCTAACTTTTGTGGTGTGATAACAAATTTAACGGTTGAATGTTGAGATTGATCAAAGAGATGATGAATAGTGCCTAAAACTAGGGTTTTGAGAAAATTTGATAATTGGCTTGAATTGATGCCTCGATTAGGTGCTCTAGACCCTAGAGAAGGTAATTGAAAAGCCACGTTAGGTTGAATCACCCGAATTCGAACTTTAGTGCATAAATAGCTTACTTTAAAAAGGGGGTTTTGCACGTTAGGCAATCCGGGCAAATTTGGGCATCGATTTGGGTATCCTTGAGCTAAGGAAGCACCTTTGGTGCTTTCGTTTCGCGAAATTGGGGTTCGGTTAGTATGGCTATAGTTCAAACCCGTTCGGGGCCTTCCCGAACTTTTGCTTCGAAAATGAGTTTTCATGACTTTAAAGGGTACCTTTAAGCTTAATTATGAATATAGAAAGACTAGGGTAGGTTTGAGAATCTCGAACTATGCTTAGGAGAAAGAAAGCTCGATTAAAGAAAGAGGAAAAGTAGTTTTTAGCCTTTTACTTGCAATTGGAACTTGTTGTGTGTTAGTAGTGTCTTGCATAGAATATTTAGGATGTATTTAAGTTAATTGAATAGATTATTGGAATTAATTATGTTGATTGTTTTCTTTTGGCATCTATTAGTTAATATCTTGCATATATGAGCTTTTATCGTGCATATATGTGAGGGCGGCCTACATTGTCGTCCCTCTTACGTGTTATGTGATATTATTGATTGCTTGTGACTTGTATTGGGTTGCGCAACCTATATCGGACATGGTAGCGTCGAGAAACACGGGCAGCATCGGGCTTGCCGTGCTCCCTCGACTACCATGGTGCCTATTCCCTTCTCGCTGAGGCATACTCCACTACCCCAGAGGCGTGGTTCACCTGCTGGGCATGGACCTACCTCGGGAGAAAGGGTCGTAGGATCGGGATACATCCGGAGTATCCCAAGTGTGGTGTTTGGGTTTTGCCGGCATATTCGTGATACTCGTGGTTCGTGGCTCGTGATCGAAGACTTGGAAGTGGAACCATATCCTTTTTAAAGTGATTAATAGTTGATTTATTGTCTTGATGGTTATGTGTCTTGTATATATGTTTACTTGTGTTGCATATCATATTGCACGTTTACATGCTGCATCACCTCCCTCGCTGGGCAACTTTGTTGCTCACTCCTCATCTAAAATGTTTCAGGAGAAGCTGAGGTGCATCCCCAGCTATTAGAGGTAGAAGAAGAGGAAGAAGTTCAAGTAGATCAGAATCAGTGATCTTGTGTGCTGAGGTGGATTTTATGTGCTTCTTACGTGGAGTTCTTGTTGTTAATGTATTTTGAGACCATAGAGTCTTGTATATATATGTCTAGTAAATGTGTATTGGGCAGCTGCCTAGTAACCAATGGGGAGGCCCATTGGTTTAATTTCCTTCTTTTTTTTTCTTTTTTTTTTTCTATGATCAGCGGCCTAGTCCCCATTGGTTTAATTTCCTTCTCATTTTTTTATTTTTTTATTTTTTTACCTATGGCCAGCGGCCCTGTCCCCATTGGTTTAATTTCATTCTTTTTTTTTTTTTTTAACCTATGGGAACCCCCCCAGCATAATACTGGGCCGCACCCCAGTAACCAATGGGGAGGCCCATTGGTTTAATTTCCTTCTTTTTTTTTCTTTTTTTTTTTTTTTACCTATGGGTAGCGGCCCAGTCCCCAATGGTTTAATTTCCTTCTTTTTTTTATTTTTTTTTATTTTTTTACCTATTGGCGGCGGCACAGTCCCCATTGGTTTAATTTCATTCTTTTTTTTTTTTACCTATGAGCAGCGGCCCAGTCCCCATTGGTTTAATTTCCTTCTTTTTTTCTTTTTTGCTTTTTTTTTTTTTTTTTTTTTTTACCTATGGGCAGCGGCCGAACATGATACTGGGCCGCTGCCCAGTAACCAATGGGGAGGCCCATTGGTTTAATTTCCTTCTTTTTTTTCTTTTTTTTTTCTTTTTTTTTTCTATGGTCAGCGGCCTAGTCTCCATTGGTTTAATTTCCTTCATTTTTTTTATTTTTTTTATTTTTTTACCTATGGGCAGCGGCCCTGTCCCCATTGGTTTAATTTCATTCATTTTTTTTTTATTTAACCTATGGGCGGCGGCCCAGCATGATACTGGGCCGCTGCCTAGTAACCAATGGGGAGGCCCATTGGTTTAATTTCCTTCTTCTTTTGTTTTTTTTTTTCTATGGGCAGCGGCCCAGTCCCCATTCGTTTAATTTACTTCTTTTTTTTTTTTTTTTTTTTTACCTATTGGCAGTGGCCCAGTCCCCATTGGTTTAATTTCCTTCTTTTTTCTTTTTTCTTTTTTTTTTTACCTATGGGCAGCAACCCCGCATGATACTGGGCCGCTGCCTAGTAACCAATGGGGAGGCCCATTGTTTTAATTTCCGTCTTCTTTTGTTTTTTTTTTTTACCTATGGGCAGCGGCCCAGTCACGATTGGTTTAATTTCCTTCTTCTATATATATATATATATATATATATTTTTTTTTTTTTTTTTTACACCTATGGGCAACGGCCCAGCATGATACTGGTCCACCGCCCAGTAACCAATGGGGAGGCCCATTGGTTTAATTTCCTTCTTTTTTTCTTTTTTTTTTTTGGCCTATGGGCAGCGGCCCAGTCCCCATTGGTTTAATTTCCTTTTTTTTTTTTTTTTTTTTTTTTTCACCTATGGGCAGCGGCCCAACATGATACTGGACCGCTGCCCAGTAACCATTGGCGAGGCCCATTGGTTTAATTTCCTTCTTCTTTTGTTTTTTTTTTTTTTGTTTTTTTGTTTTTTTTTTTTTTGCCTTTGGGCAGTGGCCCATTCCCTTTTTGTTTAATTTTCTTCTTTTTTTTTTTTTTTTTTTCTATGGGCAGCGGCCCAGTCCCCATTGGTTTAATTTGCTTCTTCTTTTTTATTTTTTATTTTTTTTTTTACCTATGGGCAGCGGCCCAGCATGATACTAGGCCGCTGCCAGTAACCAATAGGGAGGCCCATTGGTTTAATATTCTTCTTTTTTTTTTTTACCCATGGGCAGCAGCCCAGCATGATACTGGACCGCTGCATAGTAACCAATGGAGAGGCCCATTGGTTTAATTTCCTTCTTTTTTTTATTTTTTTATTTTTTTACCGATGGGCAGCGGCCTAGTTCCCATTGGTTTAATTTCATTTTTTTTTTACCTATGGGCAGCTGCCTAGCATGATACTGGGCCGCTGCCTAGTAACCAATGGGGAGGCCCATTGGTTTAATTTCTTTTATTTTTTATTTTTACCTATGAGCAGTTGCCCAACATGATACTGGGCCGCTGCCCAGTAACCAATGGGGAGGCCCATTGGTTTAATTTCCTACTTTTTTTTTCTAGGGGCAGAGGCCCAGTCTCCATTGGTTTAATTTCTTTCTTTTTTTTAATTTTTTTACCTATGGGCAGCGGCTTAGTCCCCAATGGTTTAATTTCATTCTTTTTTTCTTTTTCTTTTGTTTTTTATCCTATGGGCAGCGGCCCAACATGATACTGGACCGCTGCCCAGTAACCAATGGGGAGGCCCATTGGTTTAATTTCCTTCATCTTTTGTTTTTTTTTTTGTTTTTTCTATGGGCAGCGGCCCAGTCCCCATTGGTTTATTTTCCTTCTTTTTTTTAATTTTTTTATTTTTTTACCCATGGGCAGCGGCCCAGTCCCAATTGGTTTAATTTCATTCTTTTTTTTTTTTACCTATCGGCAGCGGCCCAACATGATACTGGACCGCTGCCCAGTAACCAATGGGGAGGCCCATTGGTTTAATTTCCTTCTTTTTTTTTTATTTTTTTTATTTTACCTATGGGCAGCGGCCCAGCCCCCATTGGGTTAAATTCCTTCTTCTTTTTTATTTTTTTTTTTTTTTTTTTTTTTTTTTTTTATCTATGCGAAGCGGCCCAGCATGATATTGGGCCGCTGCCCAGTAACCAATGGGGAGGCCCATTGGTTTAATTTCCTTCTTTTTTTTTTCCTATGGGCACCGGCCCAGTCCCCATTGGTTTAATTTCCTTCTTGTTATTTTTTTTTTTTTTACCTATGGGCAGCGGCCCAACATGATACTGGGCCGCTGCCCAGTAACCAATGGAGAGGCCCATTGGTTTAATTTCCTTCTTCTTTTGTTTTTTTTTTTTTTGTTTTTTTTTTGTTTTTTTGTTTTTTTTTTACCTATGAGCAGCGGCCCAGTCCCCATTGGTTTAATTTCCTTCTTCTTTTTTTTTTTACCTATGGGCCGCTGCCCAACATGAAACCGGGCCGTTGCCCAGGAACCAAAGGGGAGGTCGATTGGGTGAATTTCCTTCTTCTTTTGTTTTTTTTTTTTTTGTTTTTTTTTTTTTGTTTTTTTTGTTTTTACCTATGGGCAGCGGCACAACATGATACTGGACCGCTGCCCAGTAACCAATGGGGAGTCCCATTGGTTTAATTTCCTTCTTCTTTTGTTTTTTTGTTTTTTTTTGCCTATGGAAAGTGGCCCAGTCCCCATTGGTTTAATTTTCTTCTTCTTCTTTTTTTTTTTTTTTTTTACCTATGGGTGGCGGCCCAACATGATACTGGACCGCTGCCCAGTAACCAATGGAGAGGCCCATTGGTTTAATTTCCTTCTTCTTTTGTTTTTTTATTTATTTATTTTTATTTTTATTTATTGTTTTTTTTAACTATGAGCAGCTGCCCAGTCCCCATTGGTTTAATTTCCTTCTTCGTTTTTTTTTTTTTTTTTTTTACCTATTGGTAGCGGCCCAACATGATACTGGACCGCTGCCTAGTAACCAATGGGGAGGCCCATTGGTTTAATTTCCTTCTTTTTTTTTCTTTTTTTTTTCTACGGGCAGCGGCCCAGTCCCCATTGGTTTAATTTCCTTCTTTTTTTGTTTTTTTATTTTTTTACCTGTGGGCAGCGGCCCAGTCCCCATTGGTTTAATTTCATTTTTTTTTTTATTTTTATTTTTATTTTTACCTATGGGCAGCGGCCCAACATGATACTGGACAGCTGCCCAGTAACCAATGGCGAGGCCCATTGGTTTAATTTCCTTCTTCTTTCATTTTTTTTTTTTTACCTGTGGGCAGCGGCCTAGTCCCCAATGGTTTAATTTCGTTCTTTTTTTTTCTTTTTTTTTTTTTTTTTTTTTTTTACCTATGGGTAGCGGCACAGTCCCCATTGGTTTAATTTCCTTTTTTTTTTATGTTTTTTTGTTTTTTTTTTACCTATCGGCAGCGGCCCAGTCCCCATTGGTTTAATTTGCTTCTTTTTGTTTTATTTTTTTTTTTTTTTTTTTTTTTTACCTATGGGCAGCGGCCTAGTCCCCATTGGTTTAATTTCTTTTTTTTTTTTTTTTACCTATGGGCAGCGGCCCAGTCCCCATTGGTTTAATTTCATTCTTTTTTTTTTTTTTTTTTTACCTATAGGCAGCGGCCCAGTCCCCATTGGTTTAATTTTCTTCTTTTATTTTTATTTTTATTTTTTTCATTATTTTTTTTTACCTATGGGCAGCGGCCCAGTCACCATTGGTTTAATTTCCTACTTTTTTTTTTTTTTTTTTTTTTTTTTTACGTATCGGCAGCGGCCAAGTCCCCATTGGTTTAATTTGCTTTTTTTTTTTTTTTTTTTTTTTTTTTTTACCTATTGGCAGCGGCACAGTCCCCATTGGTTTAATTTCCTTTTTTTTTTTTTTTTTTTTTTTTTATACCTATGGGCAGCGGCCCAGTCCCCATTGGTTCAATTTCCTTCTTCTTTTTATTTTTTATTTTTTATTTTTTAACCTATGGGCAGCGGCCTAGTCCCTATCGGTTTAATTTCCTTTTTTTTTTATTTTTTACCTATGGGTAGCGGCCCAGTCCCCATTGGTTTAATTTCCTTCTTTTTTTTTCTTTTTTTTTTCTTTTACCTATGGGCAGCGACCCATTCCCCATTGGTTTAAGTTCCTTCTTTTTTTATTTTTTTGTTTTTTTTTTCTACCTATCGGCAGCGGCCCAGTCCCCATTGGTTTAATTTTTTCTTTTTTTTTTTTTTTTTTTTTACCTATGGGCAGCGGCCCAGTCCCCATTAGTTTAATTTCCTACTTTTTTTTATTTTTTTATTTTTTTACCTATGGGCAGCGGCCCAGCATGATACTGGACCGCTGCCCAGTAACCATTTGTTTTATTTTTATTTTTTTATTATTATTATTTTTTTTACCTATGGGCAGCGGCCCAGTCCCCATTGGTTTAATTTCCTTTTTTTTTTACCTATGGGTAGCGGCCCAGTCCCCATTGGTTTAATTTCCTTCTTCTTTTTTTTTTTTTTTACCTATGGGCAGCGGCCCAGTCCCCATTGGTTTAATTTCCTTCTCTCTTTTTTTTTTCCTATCGGCAGCGACCCAGTCCCCAATGGTTTAATTTTCTTCTTTTTTTTTTTTTTTTTTTTTTACCTATGTACAGCGGCCCAGTCCCCATTGGTTTAATTTCCTACTTTTTTTATTTTTTTATTTTTTTACCTATGGGCAGCGGCCCAGCATGATACTGGGCCGCTGCCCAATAACAAATGAGGAGGCCCATTGGTTTAATTTCGTTCTTTTTTTTTGTTTCTATGGGCAGCGGCCCAGTCCCCATTGTTTTAATTTCATTCTTTTTATTTTTTACCTATGGGCAGCGGCCCAACATGATACTGGACCGCTGCCCAGTAACCAATGGCGAGGCCCATTGGTTTAATTTCCTTCTTCTTTTTTTTTTTTTTTTTTTTTTTGTTTTTTTTTTTTTTTTTTGCCTATGGGCAGTGGCCTAGCATGATACTGGGCCGCTGCCTAGTAACCAATGGGGAGGCCCATTGGTTTAATTTCCTTTTTTTTTTCTATGGGCAGCAGCCCAGTCCCCATTGGTTTAATTTCCTTCTTTTTTTTTAATTTTTTTACCTATGGGCAGCGGCCCAGTCCCCATTGGTTTAATTTCATTCTTTTTTTATTTTTATTTTTATTTATTAATTTTTTTTTGCCTATGGGCAGCGGCCCAGCATGATACTGGACCGCTGCCCAGTAACCAATGGGGAGGCCCATTGGTTTAATTTCATTCTTTTTTTCTTTTTTTTTTTCCTATGGGCAGCGGCCCAGTCCCCATTGGTTTAATTTCTTCTTTTTTTATTTTTTTAACTATGGGCAGCGGCCCAGTCCTCATTGGTTTAATTTCCTTCTTCTTTTTTTTTTTTTTTCCCTATGGGCCGCTGCCCAACATGATACTGAACCGCTGTCCAGTAACCAATGGGGAGGCCCATTGGTTTAATTTCCTTCTTCTTTTGTTTTTTTTTTTTTTTTTTTTTTTTTTTTTTTTTTTTTTTTTTTTTTTTTACCTATGGATAGCGGCCCGACATGATACTGGACCGCTGCCCAGTGACAAATGGGAAGGCCCATTGGTTTAATTTCCTTCTTCTTTTGTTTTTTTTTTTTTTTGCCTATGGGCAGTGGCCCAGTCCCCATTGGTTTAATTTCCTTCTTCTTTTTTTTTTTTTTTTTACCTATTTGTAGCGGCCCAACATGATACTGGACCGCTTCCCAGTACCCAATGGAGAGGCCCATAGGTTTAATTTCCTTCTGCTTTTGTTTTTTTTGTTTTTTGCCTATGGGCAGTGGCCCAGTCCCCATTGGTTTAATTTCCTTCTTCTTCTTTTTTTTTTTTTTACCTATTTGTAGCAGCCCAACATGATACTGGACCGCTTCCCAGTACCCAATGGAGAGGCCCATTGGTTTAATTTCCTTCTTCTTTTGTTTTTTTTTTTTTTTTGTTTTTTTATATTTTTTTTTACCTATGGGCAGCGGCCCAGTCCCCATTGGTTTAATTTGCTTCTTCTTTTCTTTTTTTTTTATATTTACCTGTGGGCCGCTGCCCAACATGATATTGGGCCGCTGCCCAGTAACCAATGGGGAGGCCAATTGCTTTAATTTCCTTTTTTTTTTTTTTTTAATTTTTTTACCTATGGGCAGCGGCCCAATCCCCACTGGTTAAATTTCCTTTTTTTTTTTAATTTTATTTTACCTATGGGCAGCGGTCCAGTCTCCATTGGTTTAATTTCCTTCTTTTTTTTTTCTTTTTTTTTTTTTTTACCTATGGGTAGCGGCCCAGTCCCCATTGGTTTAATTTCTGTTTTTTTTTTGTTTTTTTGTTTTTTTTTACCTATCGGCAGCGCCCCAGTCCCCATTGGTTTTATTTCCTTCTTCTTTTTTTTTTCTTTTTTTTTTTTAACCTATGGGCAGCGGCCCAGTCCCCATTGGTTTAATTTCCTTTTTTTTTTTTTTTTTACCTATGGGCAGCGACCCAGTCCCCATTGGTTTAATTTCCTTCTTCTTCTTTCTTTTTTTTGCCTATGGGCAGCGACCCAACGTGATACTCGACCGCTGCCCAGTAACCAATAGGGAGGCCCATTGGTTTAATTTCCTTCTTCTTTTGTTTTTGTTTTTTTTTTAACCTATGGGCAGCGGCCCAGTCGCCATTGGTTTAATTTCCTTCTTCTTTTTATATTTTTTATTTTTTTTAATTTTTAACACCTATGGGTAGCGGCCCAACATGATACTGGACCGCTGCCCAATAACCAATGGAGAGGCCCATTGGTTTAATTTCCTTCCTCTTTTGTTTTTTTTTTTTTTGCCTATGGGCAGTGGCCCAGTCCCCAATGGTTTAATTTCCTTCATCTTTTTTTTTTTTTTTTTTTTTTTTTTTTTTTTTTTTTTTTTTTTTTTTTACCTATGGGTAGCGGCCCAACATGATACTGGACCGCTGCCCAGTAACCAATGGAGATGCCCATTGGTTTGATTTCCTTCTTTTTTTTTTTTTTCTATGGGCAGCGGCCCAGTCCCCATTGGTTTAATTTCCTTCTTTTATTTTTATTTTTATTTTTTTATTATTATTTTTTTATTATTATTTTTTTACCTATGGGCAGCGGCCCAGTAACCATTGGTTTAATTTCCTACTTTTTTTTATTTTTACCTTTGGGCAGCGGCCCAGTCCCCATTGGTTTAATTTCCTTCTTTTATTTTTATTTTTATTTTTATATTTTTTTTACCAATGGACAGCGGCCCAGTCCCCATTGGTTTAATTTCCTTCTTTTTTTTTTCTTTTTTTTTTTTTTTTTTTTTTTTTACCTATGGGCAGCGGCCCTGTCCCCATTGGTTTAATTTCCTCTTTTTTTTTGTTTTTTTGTTTTTTTTTACCTATCGGCAGCGGCCCAGTCCCCATTAGTTTAATTTCCTTCTTTTTTTTCTTTTTTTTATTTATTTTTTTTATTTTTATTTATTTTTTATTTTTTTTTTACCAATGGGTAGCGGCCCAGTCCCCATTGGTTTAATTTTCTTCTTCTTTTTTTTTTTTAACCTATGGGCAGCGGCCCAGTCCCCATTTGTTTAATTTCCTTTTTTTTTTTTTTTTACCTATGGGCAGCGGCCCAGTCCCCATTGGTTTAATTTCCTTCTTTTTTTTCTTTTTTTTTTTTTTTTCACCTATTGGTAGTGGCCCAGTCCCCATTGGTTTAATTTCCTTTTTTTTTTTACCTATCGGCAGCGGCCCAGACCCCATTGGTTTAATTTCCTTCTTTTTTTGTTTTTTTGTTTTACCCGATCGGCAGCGGCCCAGTCCCCATTGGTTTAATTTTCTTCTTTTTTTTTTTTTACCCTATGGGCAGCGGCCCAGTCCCCATTGGTTTAATTTCCTAATTTTTTTTTTCTTTTTTTTTTTTACCTATGGGTAGCGGCCCAGTCCCCGTTGGTTTAATTTCCTTTTTTTATTGTTTTTTTGTTTTTTTTTTTACCTATAGGCAGCGGCCCAATCCCCATTGGTTTAATTTCCTTCTTTTTATGTTTTTTTTTACCTATCGGCAGCGGCCCAGTCCCCATTGGTTTAATTTTTTTTTTTTTTTTTTTTTTACCTATTGGCAGCGCCCCAGTCCCCATTGGTTTATTTTCCTTCTTTTATTTTTATTTATTTATTTTTTTCCCTATGGGCAGCGGCCCAGCATGATACTGGACCGCTGCCCAGTAACCATTGGTTTAATTTCCTTCTTTTTTTTTTCTTTTTTTTTTTTACCTATGGGCAGCGGCCCATTCCCATTTGTTAAATTTCATTCTTTTTATTTTATTTTGTTTAACTATGGGCAGCGGTCGAGCATGATACTTGGCCGCTGCCTAGTAACCAATGGGGACGCCTATTGGTTTAATTTCTTTCTTCTTTTTTTTTTCCTATGGGCAGTGGCCTAGTCCCCATTGGTTTAATTTCATTCTTTTTTTTTATTTTTCTATTTTTTTACCTTTGGGCAGCGGTCCAGTCCCCATTGGTTTAATTTCATTCATTTTTTTTTTTACCTATGGGTAGCGGCCCAGTCCCCATTGGTTTAATTTCCTTCCTTTTTTTTTTTTTTTTTTTTTTTTTTTTACCTATGGGCAGCGGCCCAGCATTATACTGGGCCGCTGCCCAATAACCAATGGGGAGGCCCATTGGTTTAATTTCCTTCTCTTTTTTTGTTTTTTTTTTCTATGGGCAGCGGCCCAGTCCCCATTGGTTTAATTTCCTTCTTTTTTTTTCTATGGGCAGCGGCCCAATCCCCATTGATTTAATTTCCTTCTTTTTTTATTTTTTTATTTTTTTTACCTATGGGCAGCGGCCCAGTCCCCATTGGTTTAATTTCCTTCTTTTTTTTTTCTTTTTTTTTTTACCTATTGGTAGCGGCCCAGTCCCTATTGGTTTAATTTCCTTCTTTTTTTTATTTTTTTTATTTTTTTACCTATGGGCAGCGGCCCAGCATGATACTGGACCACTGCCCAGTAACCATTGGTTTAATTTCCTTCTTTTTTTTTATTTTTAATTTTTTTTTAATTTTTAATTTTTAATTTTTTTACCTATGGGCAGCGGCCCAGTCCCCATTGGTTTAGTTTCCTTCTTTTTTTTTTTTTACCTATGGGTTGCGGCCCAGTCCCCATTGGTTTAATTTCCTTTTTTTTTTGTTTTTTTGTTTTTTTTTTACTTATCGGCAGCGGCCCAGTCCCCATTGGTTTAATTTCCTTCTTTTTTTGTTTTTTTGTTTTTTGTTTTTACCAATCGGCAGCGGCCCAGTCCCCATTGGTTTAATTTTCTTCTTTTTTTTTTTTTTTTACCTATTGGCAGCGGCTCAGTCCCCATTGGTTTAGTTTCCTTCTTTTTTTTATTTTTATTTTTATTTTTTTACCTATGGGCAGCGGCCCAGCATGATACTGGACCGCTGCCCAATAACCATTGGTTTAATTTCCTTCTACATTTTTTTTTTTTTTTACCTATGGACAGCGGCCCAATCCCCATTGGTTTAATTTCCTTCTTTTTTTTTTTTTTTTTTTTTTGTCTATGGGCAGTGGTCCAGTCCTCATTGGTTTAATTTCCTTCTTTTCTTTTTTAACCTATGGGAAGCGGCCTAGCATGATACTGGGCCGCTGCCCAGTAACCAATGGGGAGGCCCATTGGTTTAATTTCCTTCTTTTTTTTTTCTATGGGCAGCGGCCCAGTTCCCATTGGTTTAATTTCCTTCTTTTTTTATTTTTTTATTTTTTTACCTATGGGCAGCGGCCCAATCCCCATTGGTTTAATTTCATTCTTTTATTTTTTACCGATGGGCAGCGGCCCAACATGATACTGGGACGCTGCCCAGTAACCAAAGGGGAGGCCCATTGGTTTAATTTCCTTCTCCTTTTGTTTTTTTTTTTTTTTTTTTTTTTTTTTTTTGCCTATGGGCAGTGGCCCAGTCCCCATTGGTTTAATTTCCTTAGTTTTTTTTTTTTACCTATGGGCAGCGGCACAGTCCCCATTGGTTTAATTTCATTCTTTTTTTTTTTTTTACCTATGGGCAGCGGCCGAGCATGATACTTGGCCGCTGCCTAGTAACCAATGAGGAGGCCCATTGGTTTAAGTTCCTTCTTTTTTTTTTTTTTTTTTTTTTTTTTTTTTTTTTTTTTTTTTTTGCCTATGGGCAGTGGCCCAGTCCCCATTGGTTTAATTTCATTTTTTTTTTTACCTACGGGCAGCGGCCCAACATGATACTGGACCGCTGTCCAGCAACCAATGGGGAGGCCTATTGGTCTAATTTCTTTCTTCTTTTGTTTTTTTTTTTGTTTTCTTTTTTTTTTTTTTTTTTTTTTTTTTACCTATGCGCAGCGGCCCAGCATGATCCTGGGCCGCTGCCCAGTAACCAATGGGGAGGCCCATTGGTTTAATTTCCTTCTTTTTTTTCCTATGGGCACCGGCCCAGTCCCCATTGGTTTAATTTCGTTCTTTTTTTATTTTTTTTATTTTTTTACCTATGGGCAGCGGCACAGTCCCCATTGGTTTCATTTCATTCTTTTTTTTTTTTTTTTTTTGCCTATGGGCAGCGGCCCAACATGATACTAGACCGCTGCCCAGTAACCAATTGGGAGGCCCATTGGTTTAATTTCCTTCTTCTTTTGGTTTTTTTTTTTTACCTATGTGCAGCGGCCCAGTCCCCATTAGTTTAATTTCCTTCTTCTTTTTTTTTTTTTTTTTTTAACACCTATGGGTAGCCGCCCAACATGATACTGGACCGCTACCCAGTAACCAATGTAGAGGCCCATTGGTTTAATTTCCTTCTTTTTTTTTTTTTTTTTTTTTTGCCTATGGGCTGTGGCCCAGTCCCCAGTGGTTTAATTTCCTTCTTCTTTTTACCTATGGGTAGCGGCCCAACATGATACTGGACCGCTGCCCCGTAACCACTGGAGAGGCCCTTTGGTATAATTTCCTTCTTTTTTTTTTCTATGGACAGCGACCCAGTCCCCATTGGTTTAATTTCCTTCTTTTTTTATTTTTTTTAAATTTTTATAATTTTTTATTTTACCTATGGGCAGCGGCCCAGTCCCCATTGGTTTAATTTCCTTTTTTTTATTTACCTATGGGCAGCGACCCAGCAAGATACTGGACCGCTGCCCAGTAACCATTGGTTTAATTTCCTTTGTCTTTTTTTTATTTTTATTTTTTATTTTTTTATTTTTATTTTTTTTTTACCTATGGGCAGCGGCCCAGTCCACATTGGTTTAATTTGCTTCTTTTTTTTCTTTTTTTTTTTACCTATGGGCAGCGGCCCAGTCCCCATTGGTTTAATTTCCTTCTTTTTTTTGTCTTTGTTTTTTTGTTTTTACCAATCGGCAGCGGCCTAGTCGCCATTGGTTTAATTTCCTTCTTTTTTTTTTCTTTTTTTTTGTTTTTTACCTATGGGTAGCGGCCCAGTCCCCATTGGTTTAATTTCCTTCTTTTTTTTTCTTTTTTTCTTTTTTTTACCGATGGGTAGCGGCCCAGTCCCCATTGGTTTAATTTTCTTTTTTTTTGTTTTTTGTTTTTTTTTTACCTATCGGCAACAGCCCAGTCCCCATTGGTTTAATTTCCCTCTTTTTTATTTTTTTTATTCTTTTTTTACCTATGGACAGCGGCCCAGTCCCCATTGGTTTAATTTCCATTTTTTTTTACCTATGGGCAGCGGCCCAGTCACCATTGGTTTAATTTCCTACTTTTTTTTTTTTTACCTATGGGCAGCGGCTCAGTCCCCATTGGTTTAATTTCCTTCTTTTATTATTATTTTATTATTATTATTATTTTTACCTATGGGCAGCGGCCCAGTCCCCATTGGTTTAATTTCCTTCTTTTATTTTTATTTTTTAACCTATGGGCAGCGGCCCAGTCACCATTGGTATAATTTCCAACTTTTTTTTTTTTTTACCTATGGGCAGCGGCCCAGTCCCTATTAGTTTAATTTCCTTTTTTTTTGTTTTTTTGTTTTTTTTTTACCTATCGGTTGCGGCCCAGTCCCCATTGGTTTAATTTCCTTCTTTTTTTTGTTTTTTTGTGTTTTGTTTTTACCTATCGGCAGCGGCCCAGTCCCCATTGATTTAATTTCCTTTTTTTTTTTTACCTATGTGCAGCGGCCCAGTACCCATTGGTTTAATTTCCTTCTTTTGTTTTTTTGTTTTTTTTTTCCTATGGGCAGCGGCCCAGTCCCCATTGTTTTAATTTCCTCCTTCTTTTTTTTTTTTTTTTTAACTATGGGCCACTACCCAACATGATACTGGGCCGTTGCCCAGTAACCAATGGGGAGGCCCATTGGTTTAATTTCCTTCTTTTTTTTTTTTTTACCTATGGGCAGCAGCCTAGTCCCCATTGGTTCAATTTCCTTCTTTTTTTTTTCTTTTTTTTTTTTTTAACCTATGGGCAGCGGCCCAGCATGATACTGGGCCGCTGCCCAGTAACCAATGGGGAGGCCCATTGGTTTAATTTCCTTCTTTTTTTTTTTTTTTACCTATGGGCAGCGGCCCAGTCACCATTGGTTTAATTTCCTACTTTTTTTTTTTACCTATGGGCAGCGGCCCAGTCCCCATTGGTTTAATTTCCTTCTTTTATTTTTATTTTTATGTTTTTTACCTATGGGTAGCGGCCCAGTCCCCATTAGTTTAATTTCCTTCTTTTTTTTTTTTTACCTATGGGTAGCGGCCCAGTCCCTATTGGTTTAATTTACTTTTTTTTTGTTTTTTTGTTTTTTTTTTACCTATCGGCTACGGCCCATTCCCCATTGGTTTAATTTCCTTCTTTTTTTTTTGTTTTTTTGTTTTTTGTTTTTACCTATCGGCAGCGGCCCAGTCCCCATTTTTTTAATTTTCTTCTTCTTTTTTTTTTACCTATGTGCAGCGGCCCAGTCCCCATTGGTTTAATTTCCTTCCTTTTTTTTTTTTTTTTTTTTTTTACCTATGTGCAGGGGCACACTCCCCATTTGTTTAATTTCATTCTTTTTTTTTTTCTTTTTTTTTTACCTATGCGCAGCGGCCCAGCATGATACTGGGCCGTTGCCCAATAACCAATGGGGAGGCACATTGGTTTAATTTACTTCTTTTTTTTTTCCTATGGGCACCGGCCCAGTCCCCATTGATTTAATTTCGTTCTTGTTATTTTTAATTTTATTTTTAATTTTTTTATTTTTTATATTTTACCTATGGGCAGCGGCCCAACATGATACTGGGCCGCTGCCCAGTAACCAATGGGGAGGCCCATTGGTTTAATTTCCTTCTTCTTTTGTTTTGATTTTTTTTTTTTTTTGCCTATGGGCAGCGGCCTAGTCTGTGACACCCGAGAATTTCACCCTAAATTTATTATAATCGTTGCATACTTATGTGCGCATTTCTACGTGCATCATTTTTCTTGTTTAATTGTTTTTATTGTGGGTCACTATTCATAAAATTTTTGACTGTTCCGAAAGCTTGATTTTAAATTTTTCCTAGGTCACTCGACATTTAAAAGGAGCCAAGAAATTTTCATTTTGAACTTTCGAGCTGAGGAGTATGCGTTTGAAAAATAATTTCCGTGAACTTTGAACAGTGCTACGTTAGAATAGTGATAGTATTTAATTAGAAAGCACTTGTAATAACAATTAGCTTTACTTGATTAAGTTTTGTGATTAATTAGCTTAGAGAATTAAACTTATACTACATATAATATAACTACTTCATGAAATAAAATAGAACATAGCATATTAGTCATCAAAACAAATTCTGAAATTCCATCCATGTCCTCCTGCTGGCCGTCCACTTCAAGGAGGAAAAGAGAGATTTTTGCTTCTTCATCCAAGCACTTTGAGCTCTTAGTTTGATCTTGGGAGGTTATTGAGCAACTTAGGACCTTCAACAAAGCTTCTACATCTTCAAAATTGTGAGGGAGTCTTACTTGTTTGAGTTTAAAGTTTGTTTGCATATGTTCAAATTTATTGAATTGTCAATTATAGCTATATATCTTGTGTTGAATGCTTCCTATGAGTTATTTAAAGCCTCTAGAGCTAACTTTTGTGGTGTGATAACAAATTAAACGGTTGAATGTTGAGATTGATCAAATAGACGATGAATAGTGCCTAAAACTAGGGTTTTGAGAAAATTTGATAATTGACTTGAATTGATGCCTCAATTAGGTGCTCTAGACCCTAGGAAAGGTAATTGAAAAGCCACGTTAGGTTGAATCACCCGAATTCGAACTTTAGTGCATAAATAGGTTACTTTAAAAAGGGGGTTTTGCACGTTAGGCAATCCGGGCAAATTTGGGCATCGATTTGTGTATTCTTGATCTAAGGAAGGACCTTTGGTGCTTTCGTTTCGTGAAATTGGGGTTCGGTAAGTATGGTTATAGTTCAAACACGTTGGGGGCCTTCCCGAACTTTTGCTTCAAAAATGAGTTTTAGTGACTTTAAAGGGTGCCTTTAAGCTTAATTAGGAATATAGAAAGACTAGGGTAGGATTGAGAATCTCGAATTATGCTTAGGAGAAAGAAAGCTCGATTAAAGAAAGGGGAAAAGTAGCTTTTAGCCATTTTAGTTGCAATTGGAACTTGTTGTGTGTTAGTAGTGCCTTGCATAGAATATTTAGGATGTATTTAAGTTATTTGAGTAGATTATTGGAATTAATTATGTTGATTGTTTTCTTTTGGTATCTATTAGTTAATATCTTGCATATATGAGCTTTTATCGTGCATATATGTGAGGGCGGCCTACTTTGTCGTCCCTCTTACGTGTTATGTGATATTATTGCTTGCTTGTGACTTGTTTTGGGTTGCGCAACCTATATCGGACATGGTAGCGTCGAGAAACACGGGCGGCATCGGGCTTGCCGTGCTCCCTCGACTACCATGGTGCCTATTCCCTTCTCGCTGAGGCATACTCCACTACCCCAGAGGCGTGGTTCACCTGCTGGGCATGGACCTACCTCGGGAGAAAGGGTCGTAGGATCGGGATACATCCGGAGTATCCCAAGTGTGGTGTTTGGGTTTTGCCGGCATAATCGTGATACTCGTGGTTCGTGGCTCGTGATCGAAGACTTGGAAGTGGAACCGTATCCTTTTTAAAGTGATTAATAGTTTGATTTATTGTCTTGATGGTTATGTGTCTTGTATATATGTTTACTAGTGTTGCATATCATATTGCACGTTTACATGCTGCATCACCTCCCTCGCTGGACAACTTTGTTGCTCACTCCTCATCTAAAATGTTTCCGGAGAAGCTGAGGTGAATCCCCAGCTATTAGAGGTAGAAGAAGAGGAAGAGGCTCAAGTAGATCAGAATTAGTGATCTTGTGTGCTGAGGTGGATTTTATGTGCTTCTTATGTGGAGTTCTTGGTGTTAATGTATTTTGAGACCATAGAGTCTTGTATATATATGTCTAGTAAATGTGTATTAAGAGTTTAAGAAAGTTGTTGGATTGTAATAATGAATTCTAGACTTTATTTTTCTCTTGCATGCTTGGAGTGTTTGTAGACCTTCATATGGAACTTAGAAGTTTATTGTAATTAACTACTTATAACTAAAATCAACTTATCTCGCATGCTTGTGTGCTTTAGTAGAAAATTGTTGCTCCAAGGCTCGGATGGCCTTGTGATTGTGTTTTGGCTTCGGAGTTATTGTGGATAAGTTGTTGCTTTTAGTTCGGATGTCTTGAATGAATGTTTGCAGGTATCAGTTTGTCCTTGGTACAGAGGAGACTCTGTCCGAGTGACGGGTCCGAGCCTGACTTAGCGTGGGGTTGGGTTCGGGGCGTTACACCTTAAGTGGTATCAGAGCTACTAGAATGCTTGAAGCCGGGTTAAATTCCTTGGCATGTGGGTAGAGGTCTATATGCGGAAGTGAATTATGTGAATATGTAAATGTTTAATTGTTTAAGTACTTAGATATAAGACATGCTAGCATGAAAAAGAAGGATAAAGCTTAATATGATAAGAATATGAAAAGTTAGTATTGATTGTTGTTAAGTGTTTTATGTGTTCTTGTGTGAGTAAAATGTTTGAAAACAATGTGTACATTATCTTGCATAGTTTATTTGCCTATTATAATATGATGTTCTTCTAGCATTGTGATGAGGAGACGGGGTAGACCACGGGGTGAGCCGGATGAGGCTCCTAGACAGAATGTACCAGGGCAGGATGCTGGGGCAGCTGGGAATGTACAGCAAGGTCAGGAGCCGAGCACTGCCCAGATTTTAGCTACTATGGCTACTGCGATGAATACCATAGCACAGTTTGTGGTTCAGCAGGGTACAGCAGGTACCGGCGGAGGTAATCAGACTGCCAGAGCAGAGGGCAGTGGTACTGCGGGAGGTAACTTATTTGATAAATTTCTGCATCATGGAGCATACAGTTTTTATGGTGAACCAGATGATATGAAAGCAGAGTTGTGGCTGAGTAAATTCGAGAAAGTTGCTGCAATACTTGAGTGTGACGATGAAAGAAAGATCAACTGTGCTACATTTTTAATGGAGGGTGATGCCGAGGCTTGGTGGCGCACTATTAGAGAAAAATGGGATGCTGAGAGGGTTCAGCATGTATGGGCTGATTTTGTTCGTGAGTTTCGGGATAAATATGTTTCGGTTGTAGCCCGTGAGAGGCATCAGGATGAGTTTATAGCTTTGAAACAGGGGAACATGACTGTAGACCAGTATGAGGCTACCTTTACGAGACTATCTCGATATGTGCCAGCTTTAGTTCAGCCGGAGGATGTGAAAATTCAGAGATTTATTACAGGGTTGAGGAGTGACATCATGCTTAACTTGTCTTCACAAGATTATCCGAGCTATGCTGCAGTAGTTCGGGCTGCATCGAGATATGAGAAACGTAAGGCAGATGTGTTAGCTCAGTCTAGTCAGTCAAGCAAACGTCAGTTTCAGTCTCAGAGTCAGGGTTATCAGAGGCAGACTCAGCAGCCTAAGCAGACCCAGAGCTATCCAGGACCAGTTCAGGTACAGTCACAGCCGAGACCAGCTCAGAGCCAGCCACAGGGACAGTCTCAGACCCGACCAGTGACTGCTAGATCTCAGCAGGGCAGTTCTGCCACATCTACTTATAGGACCCCTACAGGAGGATCTGCTGCTAGGAAGAATTTACAGTGTACTCATTGCAATCGTAAGGGTCACACAGAGGCTGAGTGTTGGAGGAAACTAGGCCGTTGCACGGGCTGTGGTAGTGATCAGCACAGAGTTAGGGATTGTCCCAAGTTTAGAGGTGGTCAGGGTCAAACTTCAGGCCAGGGTGCCCAGACTAGAGCTTCAGGAGCAGCTACCGTACCGCGAGGTCAGGCACGGGTATTTGCACTTGACCAGGAGGAGCTTCCAGAGACGACAGTGGTGGTGGAAGGTACTTTTCTTATTAATAATCAGCCGGTAGTAGTTTTGATTGACACCGGGGCTACACATTCATTCAATACACCTGCATGTGCACAGTCTGCTACATTAAAAGTTGATAAACTGCCGTATGTGATTGAAGTAGGTAATCCTATGGGAACTAAATTTGTTCCAGAGTCTGTATGTAAGGATTGTAATATTTGCATTGAAGGTTGCATGTATCCTATTGATTTGATTATCATGCCTTTTCGGGACTTTGAGGTTATCTTAGGGATGGATTGGTTGGGGCGATATTATGCATGTTTGGACTGTAGGAGGAAAGTTTTGACTTTAGAAGTACCTAACCAACCTGTTATTAAAGTAACTGGGAGTCGGAAGTCTACTGGGACTCGTATTATATCATCCATTAAAGCTACTAAGATGTTGAGTAAAGGCTATGATGCATACTTAGCTTATTTAATTAATCATCCTGGAGATAAATTTAAATTGAATGAAGTACCTGTTGTAAAAGAGTTTCCGGGGGTTTTCCCTGAAGAGTTGCCTGGGTTACCACCTGATAGGGAGATTGAATTTGTGATTGACCTGTTGCCGGGAACTAGTCCTATCTCGAGAACCCCATATAGAATGTCTTCCCCTGAGTTACAAGAATTGAAAATTCAGCTTCAGCGTGTGCTTGAGAAAGGTTTCATTCAGCCTAGTTCGTCACCGTGGGGTGCTCCCGTGTTATTTGTGAAAAAGAAAGACGGTACACTACGTTTGTGTATAGATTATCGGGGTCTGAATCAGGTAACGGTGAAAAACAAATATCCTTTGCCTTTAATTGATGAGTTGTTTGATCAGCTACAGGGTGATGTTGTGTTTTCGAAATTTGATTTGAGGCAAGGTTATTACCAGTTGAGGATCAGGAAAGATGATGTACCTAAGACTGCATTTAGAACTAGGTACGGCCATTATGAGTTTGTTGTTTTACCATTCGGGTTGACAAATGCTCCAGCCGCTTTTATGGATTTGATGCAGAGAGTATTTCAACCCTATCTTGATCAATTTGTGGTGATTTTTATTGATGACATATTAGTGTACTCTAAATCTGAGTCAGAGCATGAAGAGCATTTGAGGATTGTACTTAAAACCCTGCAAGAACACAAGTTGTTTGCCAAATTTAGCAAATGCGAATTCTGGTTGAAACAGGTTGCCTTTTTAGGTCATATCATTTCCCAGGAAGGAATATCTGTTGATCCTGCTAAAATTGATGTAGTCATGTCGTGGAAAAGACCTGAAACTGTCACGGAAGTCCGTAGTTTCTTGGGATTAGCGGGCTATTATAGGCGATTTGTTAAAGATTTTTCAAGGATTGCAGGACCTTTGACTACTTTAACTCAGAAGAAAACTGTGTTTAATTGGGATGATAAATGTGAAGCCAGTTTCCAGGAGTTGAAAAAGCGACTTACCACTGCACCTATCCTTGCCTTGCCTGAGGGAACCGAGAACTTGGTGATTTATAGTGACGCTTCGAAAGAAGGGTTAGGTTGTGTTTTGATGCAAAATGGTAAAGTCATAGCATATGCCTCTAGGAAATTGAAACCATATGAACTCAATTATCCTACACATGATTTAGAGCTTGCAGCTGTTGTCTTTGCTTTGAAGAAATGGCGGCATTATTTGTGGGGCAACAAATTTGAAATATTTACTGACCATAAAAGTTTGAAATATTTGTTTTCTCAAAAAGATTTGAATATGAGGCAAAGGCGTTGGCTAGAATTGTTAAATGATTATAACTGTACCATTAGCTATTTGCCGGGAAAAGCTAATACTGTTGCAGATGCACTGAGCCAGAAAGCTTCTATGTCTAGTTTGATAATCAAAGATTGGGAGATTGTGGAAGAACTGTGTTTATGGAAACCGAAAGCTTCTAAATCAGGTATTCAATTTGCTAGTTTACAAATCAAATCTTTATTGCTATCTAGAATCAGAGAAGCGCAACAATCAGATTCTCAGCTATTGAAGCTTTTAGAGAAGTCAAAAGGGGGAGAGTCCGACTTTAAGATGCATGATGATGGGCTTCTCAGGTACAGGAATAGAATTTGCATTCCCAGTAATTCGATTGTGAAAGATGAGATTCTTGCTGAGGCTCATGCTTCTAAATATACAATTCATCCTGGAAGCACAAAAATGTATAGAGATTTGAAACAGAATTTCTGGTGGAACAACATGAAGAGAGAGATAGCTGAGTATGTAGCTAAATGTTTGACTTGTCAGAAAGTTAAGGTAGAGCATCAGAGGCTAGCAGGATTATTGCAGCCGTTGGAGATTCCGGTCTAGAAATGGGATCAGGTTACTATGGATCTTGTGTCGGATTTACCGAGATCACCACGAGGTAATGATTCGGTGTGGGTTGTAGTAGACAGGTTGACGAAGAGTTCGCATTTTATTGCTACAAAGAAAACAGATTCTCTCGATAAATTGGCTGAGCTTTATGTTGAAAATATTGTGAGACTGCATGGAGTTCCATCTCAGATTGTGTCAGACAGGGATCCTAGGTTTACATCACAGTTCTGGCAGAAGCTACAAAAGGCTTTGGGGACTAATTTGAGTTTTAGTACTGCTTATCACCCGCAGACGGATGGTCAGTCGGAGAGGACTATTAGGATACTGGAGGATATGTTGAGAGCCTGTGTTCTGGATTTTGGCAAGAATTGGGAGAGATATCTGCCTCTAGCAGAGTTTGCTTACAATAACAGTTATCAGGCCACTATTGGCATGGCACCCTACGAGGCACTTTATGGGCGAAAATGTCGGTCTCCGTTGTATTGGGATGAGGTAGGTGAGATGAAAACAGTTGATCCTGCTATTCTTCCGGAGATGGTTAAAATGGTGGATAACGTGAGGCTTATAAAGAAGAGGATGCTTACAGCTCAGAGTCGACAGAAGAATTATGCTGATAGACGTCGACGGGACTTAGTATTTTCTAAGGGTGATCATGTTTTCTTAAAAGTCTCTCCGCGAAAAGGTTTGATTCGGCACGGCAAAGGAGGCAAACTTAGTCCTAGATACGTGGGACCTTTTGAGATCACTGAGAAGGTTGGAGATTTAGCTTACAGATTGGCCTTACCTCCGAGTTTGGGTCGGATTCATGATGTTTTCCATGTGTCACTGTTGAGAAAGTATAATCCTGATCCGTCGCATATCATTGAGCCGGAGCCGTTGGAAATTGATGAATCCTTAGCTTATGTTGAGAAGCCTCTTCGAGTGGTTGACCGAAAGATTCAGGAACTTAGGACTAAAAATATTCCTATGGTAAAAGTTCTTTGGGATCATCATGGGGTTGAGGATGCCACTTGGGAGCGAGAAGATCAGATCAGAGAGAAGTATCCGGAGCTCTTTGCCGAATCATGTAAGAATTGCGAGGACGCAATTAGTTTAAGGGGGAGAGGGTGTGACACCCGAGAATTTCACCCTAAATTTATTATAATCGTTGCATACTTATGTGCGCATTTCTACGTGCATCATTTTTCTTGTTTAATTGTTTTTATTGTGGGTCACTATTCATAAAATTTTTGACTGTTCCGAAAGCTTGATTTTAAATTTTTCCTAGGTCACTCGACATTTAAAAGGAGCCAAGAAATTTTCGTTTTGAACTTTCGAGCTTAGGAGTATGCGTTTGAAAAATAATTTACGTGAACTTTGAATAGTGTTACGTTAGAATAGTGATAGTATTTAATTAGAAAGCAATTGTAATAACAATTAGCTTTAATTGATTAAGTTTTGAGATTAATTAGCTTAGAATATTAAACTTATACTACATATAATATAACTACTTCATGAAATAAAATAGAACATAGCATATTAGTCATCAAAACAAATTCTGAAATTCCATCCATGTCCTCCTGTTGGCCGTCCACTTCAAGGAGGAAAAGAGAGATTTTTGCTTCTTCATCCAAGCACTTTGAGCTCTTAGTTTGATCTTGGGAGGTTATTGAGCAACTTAGGACCTTCAACAAAGCTTCTACATCTTCAAAATTGTGAGGGAGTCTTACTTGTTTGAGTTTAAAGTTTGTTTGCATATGTTCAAATTTATTGAATTGTCAATTATAGCTATATATCTTGTGTTGAATGCTTCCTATGAGTTATTTAAAGCCTCTAGAGCTAACTTTTGTGGTGTGATAACAAATTAAACGGTTGAATGTTGAGATTGATCAAAGAGACGATGAATAGTGCCTAAAACTAGGGTTTTGAGAAAATTTGATAATTGACTTGAATTGATACCTCAATTAGGTGCTCTAGACCCTAGGGAAGGTAATTGAAAAGCCACGTTAGGTTGAATCACCCGAATTCGAATTTAGTGCATAAATAGCTTACTTTAAAAAGGGGGTTTTGCACGTTAGGCAATCCGGGCAAATTTGGGCATCGATTTGGGTATTCTTGAGCTAAGGAAGCACCTTTGGTGCTTTCGTTTCGCGAAATTGGGGTTCGGTTAGTATGGCTATAGTTCAAACCCGTTCGGGGCCTTCCCGAACTTTTGCTTCAAAAATGAGTTTTAGTGACTTTAAAGGGTGCCTTTAAGCTTAATTAGGAATATAGAAAGACTATGGTAGGATTGAGAATCTCGAATTATGCTTAGGAGAAAGAAAGCTCGATTAAAGAAAGGGGAAAAGTAGCTTTTAGCCATTTTAGTTGCAATTGGAACTTGTTGTGTGTTAGTAGTGCCTTGCATAGAATATTTAGGATGTATTTAAGTTATTTGAGTAGAGTATTGGAATTAATTATGTTGATTGTTTTCTTTTGGTATCTATTAGTTAATATCTTGCATATATGAGCTTTTATCGTGCATATATGTGAGGGCGGCCTACTTTGTCGTCCCTCTTACGTGTTATGTGATATTATTGCTTGCTTGTGACTTGTTTTGGGTTGCGCAACCTATATCGGACATGGTAGCGTCGAGAAACACGGGCGGCATCGGGCTTGCCGTGCTCCCTCGACTACCATGGTGCCTATTCCCTTCTCGCTGAGGCATACTCCACTACCCCAGAGGCGTGGTTCACCTGCTGGGCATGGACCTACCTCGGGAGAAAGGGTCGTAGGATTGGGATACATCCGGAGTATCCCAAGTGTGGTGTTTGGGTTTTGCCGGCATAATCGTGATACTCGTGGTTCGTGGCTCGTGATCGAAGACTTGGAAGTGGAACCGTATCCTTTTTAAAGTGATTAATAGTTTGATTTATTGTCTTGATGGTTATGTGTCTTGTATATATGTTTACTTGTGTTGCATATCATATTGCACGTTTACATGCTGCATCACCTCCCTCGCTGGGCAACTTTTTTGCTCACTCCTCATCTAAAATGTTTCAGGAGAAGCTGAGGTGAATCCCCAGCTATTAGAGGTAGAAGAAGAGAAAAAAGCTAAAGTAGATCAGAATCAGTGATCTTGTGTGCTGAGGTGGATTTTATGTGCTTCTTATGTGGAGTTCTTGGTGTTAATGTATTTTGAGACCATAGAGTCTTGTATATATATGTCTAGTAAATGTGTATTAAGAGTTTAAGAAAGTTGTTGGATTGTAATAATGAATTCTAGACTTTATTTTTCTCTTGCATGCTTGGAGTGTTTGTAGACCTTCATATGGAACTTAGAAGTTTATTGTAATTAACTACTTATAACTAAAATCAACTTATCTCGCATGCTTGTGTGCTTTAGTAGAAAATTGTTGCTCCAAGGCTCGGATGGCCTTGTGATTGTGTTTTGGCTTCGGAGTTATTGTGGATAAGTTGTTGCTTTTAGTTCGGATGTCTTGAATGAATGTTTGCAGGTATCAGTTTGTCCTTGGTACAGAGGAGACTCTGTCCGAGTGACGGGTCCGAGCCTGACTTAGCGTGGGGTTGGGTTCGGGCGTTACATAGTCCCCATTGGTTTGATTTCCTTCTTTTTTTTTTTTTTTTTTTTTTACCTATGGGCAGCGGCCCAGTCCCCATTGGTTTAATTTTATTCTTTTTTTTTTTTAACCTATGGGCAGAGGCCCAACATGATACTGGACCGTTGCCCAGTATGCTATGGGAAGGCCCATTGGTTTAATTTCCTTCTTATTTAGCTTTTTTTTTTTTTGCCAATGGGCAGTGGCCGAGTCCCCATTGGTTTATTTTCCTTCTTTTTTTTTTTTAACCTATGGGCAGCGGCCCAGTCCCCATTGGTTTAATTTCATTCTTTTTTTTTTTTTTACCTATTTGCAGCGGCCGAGCATGATACTTGGCCGCTGCCTAGTAACCAATGGGGACGCCCATTGGTTTAATTTCCTTCTTCTTTTTTTTTTTTTTTGCCTATGGGCTGTGGCCCAGTCCCCATTGGTTTAATTTCCTTCTTTTTATTTTATTTTATTTTATTATTATTATTTTTTACCTATGGGTAGCGGCCCAGTCCCCATTGGTTTAATTTCGTTCTTTTTTTTTTTTTTTTTAACCTATGGGCAGCGGCCCAACATGATACTGGACCGCTGCCCCGTAACCAATGGGGAGGCCCGTTGGTTTAATTTCCTTCGTCTTTTGTTTTTTTTTTTTTTGTTTTTTTTGTTTTTACTATGGGCAGCGGCCCAGTCCTCATTGGTTTAATTTCCTTCTTTTTTTAAATTTTTTTATTTTTTTACCCATGGGCAGCGGCCCAGTCCCCATTGGTTTAATTTCCTTTTTCTATTTTTTTTTTTTTACCTATGGGCATCGGCCCAACATGATACTGGACCGCTACCCAGTAACCAATGGGGCGGCCCATTGGTTTAATTTCCTTCTTCTTTTGTTTTTTTTTAATTTTTTTTATTTTTGCCTATGGGCAGTGGCCCAGTCCCCATTGTTTTAATTTCCTTCTTTTTTTTAAAATTTTTTTTTTATTTTTTATTACCTATGAGCAGCGGCCCAGTCCCCATTGGTTTAATTTCATTCTTTTTTTTTTTTTTTTTTTTTTTACTTATTGGCAGCGGCCGAGCATGATACTTGGCCGCTGCCTAGTAACCAATGGGGACGCCCAATGGTTTAATTTCCTACTTCTTTTTTTTTTTTTTTTTGCCTATGGGCAGCGGCCAAGTCCCCATTGGTTTAATTTCCTTCTTCTTTTTTTTACCTATGGGCAGCGGCCCAACATGATACTGGACCGCTGCCCAGTAACCAATTGGGAGGCCCATTGGTTTAATTTCTTTCTTTTGTTTTCTTTTTTTTTTTTTCTGGGGGCAGTGGCCCAGTCTCTATTGGTTTAATTTAATTCTTTTTTTTTTTTTTTTTTTACCTATGAGCAGCGGCCCAACATGATACTGGACCGCTGCCCAGTAACCAATGGGGAGGCCCATTGGTTTAATTTCCTTCTTCTTTTTTTTTTTTTTTTTTTTTTTTCTATAGGCAGAGGGCCTGGCCCCATTGGTTTAATTTCCTTCTTTTTTTTTTTTTTTTTTTTTTTTTTTTTTTTTTTTTTTTTTTTACCTATGGGCAACGGCCTAGTCACATTGATTTAATTTCCTTCTTCTTTATTATTATTATTTTTTACCAATGGGCAGCGGCCCAGCATGATACTGGGCCGCTGCCCAGTAACCAATGGGGAGGCCCATTAGTTTAATTTCCTTCTTTTTTTTTTTTTCTTTGGGCAGCGGCCCAGTCCCCATTATTTTAATTTCCTTCTTTTTTTATTTTTTTATTTTTTTACCTATGGGCAGCGGCCCAGTCCCCATTGGTTTAATTTCATTCTTTTTTTTTTTTTTTTTTTCTATGGGCAGCGGCCCAGCATGATACTGGGCCACTGCCCAGTAACCAATGTGGAGGTCCATTGGTTAAATTTCCTTCTTTTTTTTTTTTTTTTTTTTTTTTTTTTTTTTTTTACTATGGGCAGTGGCCCAGTCCCCATTGGTTTAATTTCCTTCATTTTTTATTTTTTAAACTATGGGTAGCGGCCCAGTCCCCATTGGTTTAATTTCATTCGTTTTTTTTTTTTTTTACCTATGGGCAGCGGCCCAACATGATATTGGACCGCTGCCCAGAAACCAATGGGGAGGCCCATTGGCTTAATTTCCTTCTTTTTTTTTTTTTTTTTTTTTTTTTTTTTTTTTTTTTTTATTTTTACTTAAGGGCAGCGGCCCAGTTTCCATTGGTTTAATTTGCTTTTTTTTTTTTTTTTTTATCTATGGGCAGCGGCCCAGTCCCCATTGGTTTAATTTCATTCTTTTTTTTTTTTTTACCTATTTGCAGCGGCACAACATGATACTGGACCGCTGCCCAGTAACCAATGGGGAGGCCCATTGGTTTAATTTCCGACTTCTTTTGTTTTTTTTTTTCCTATGGGCAGCGGCCCAGTCCCCATTTTTTGAATTTCCTCCTTTTTTTTATTTTTTTATTTTTTATTTTTACCTATGGGCAGCGGCCCAGTCCCCATTGTTTTAATTCCCTCCTTTTTTTCTTTTTTTTTTTTAACCTATTGGCAGCGGCCCAACATGATACTGGACCGCTGCCCAGTAACCAATGGGGAGGCCCATTGGTTTAATTTCCTTCTTCTTTTGTTTTATTTTATTTATTTATTTTATTTTATTTTTTTTTACCTACGGGCAGCGGCCGAGCATGATACTTGGCCGCTGCCTAGTAACCAATGGGGATGCCCATTGATTTAATTTCCTTCTTTTTTTTTTTTTTTTTTACCTATGGGCAGCGGCCCAGCATGATACTGGGCCTCTGCCCAGTAACCAATAGGGAGGCCCATTGGTTTAATTTCCTTCTTTTCTTTTTTTTTTTCTATGGGCAGCGACCCAGTCCCCATTGGTTTAATTTCCTTCTTTAGCGGCCCTGTCCCCATTGGTTTAATTTCATTCCATTTTTTTTTTTTACCTATGGGCCGTTTCCCAATATGATATTGGGCCGCTGCTCAGTAACCAATGGGGAGGCCCATTGGTTTAATATCCTTCTTCTTTTGTTTTTTTTTTTTTTTTGTTTTTTTTTGTTTTTTTTTGCCTATGGGCAGTGGCCCAGTCACCATTGGTTTAATTTCCTACTTTTTTTTTTTTTTTTTACCTATGGGCAGCGGCCCAGTCCCCATTGGTTTAATTTCGTTCTTTTTGTTTTATTTTATTTTTTTTTACCTGTGGGCAGCTGCCCAGTCCCCACTGATTTAATTTCCTCCTTCTTTTTTTTTTGTTTTTTTTTTGTTTTTTTTTTTTGTTTTTTTTTTTTACCTATGGGCAGCGGCCGAGCATGATACTAGGCCGCTGCCCAGTAACCAATGGGGAGGCCCATTGGTTTAATTTCCTTCTCTTTTTTTTTCCTATGGATAGCGGCCCTGTCCCCATTGGTTTAATTTCCTTCTTCTTTTTTTTTTTTTTTACCTATTGGCTGCTGCCCAACATGATACTGGGCCGCTGCACAGTAACCAATGGGAAGGCCCATTGGTTTAATTTTCTTCTTCTTTTGTTTTTATTTTTTTATTTTTATTTTTTTATTTTTTTGTCTATAGGCAGTGGCCCAGTCCCCATTGGTTTAATTTTCTTATTTTTTTTTTATTTTTTTTTATTTTTTTTTACCTTTGGGCAGCGGCCCAGCATGATACTGGGCCGCAGCCCAGTAACCAATGGCGAGACCCATTTGTTTAATTTCCTTCCTTTTTTTTTTTCTTTCTGCCCCGGCCCTGTCCCCATTGGTTTAATTTCATTCTTCTTTTTTTTTTTTTTTTTTTTTTTTTTTTTTTTTTTTTACCTATGGGCCGCTGCCCAACAAGATACTGGGCCGCTGCCCAGTAACCAATGGGAAGGCCCATTAGTTTAATTTCCTTCTTCTTTTGTTTTTATTTTTTTATTTTTTTGCCTATAGGCAGTGGCCCAGTCCCCATTGGTTTAATTTAATTCTTTTTTTTTTTTTAACCTATCGGCAGCTCCCCAACATGATACTGTGCCGCTGCCCAGTAACCAAAAGGGAGGCCCATTGGTTTAATTTCCTTCTTATTTTATTTTTTTTAATTTTTATTTTTTCTATGGGCAGCGGCCCAGTCCCTATTGGTTTAATTTCTTTCTTTTTTTTTATTTTTTTATTTTTTTACCTATGGGCTGCGGCCCAGTCCCCCTTGGTTTATTATCCTTCTTTTTTTTTTTTTTTTTACCTATGGGCAGCGGCCCAACATGATACTGGACCGCTGCCTAGTAACCAATGGGGAGGCCCATTGGTTTCATTTCCTTCTTTTTGTTTATTTATTTATTTATTTATTTGCCTATGGGCAGCGTCCCAGTCCCCATTGGTTTAATTTCCTTCTTTGTTTTTTTTTTTTTTTTTTTTTTTTTTTTTTTATCTATGGGCTGCGGCCCAGTCCCCATTGGTTTAATTTCCTTCTTTTTTTTTTTTTTTTTTTTTTTTTTTTTTTTTACCTATGGGCAGCGGCCCAGCATGATACTGGGCCGCTGCCCAGCAATAAATGGGGAGGCCCATTGGTTTAATTTCGTTTTTTTTTTTTTTTTTTCTATGGGCAGCGGCCCATTCCCCATTGGTTGAATTTCCTTCTTTTTTTATTTTTTTATTTTTTTACCTATGAGCAGCGGCCAAGTACCCATTGGTTTAATTTCATTCTTTTTTTTTTTTTTTTCCTATCGGCAGCGGCCCAACATGATACTGGACCGCTGCCTAGTAACCAATGGGGAGGCCCATTGGTTTAATTTCCTTCTTATTTTGTTTTTTGTTTTTTGTTTTTTTACCTATTGGTCGCTGCCCAACATGATACTGGGCCGCTGCCCAGTAACCAATGAGGCGACCCATTGGTTTAATTTTCTTCTTTTTTTTTTTTTTCTTTGGGCAGCGGCCCAGTCCTCATTGGTTTAATTTTCTTCTTTTTTTATTTTTTTATTTTTTTACCTATGGGCAGCGGCCAAGTCCCCATTGGTTTAATTTCATTTTTTTTTTACCAATGGGCAGCGGCCCAACATGATATTGCACCGCTGCCCAGTAACCAATGGGGAGGCCCATTGGTTTAATTTCCTTCTTCTTTTGTTTTTTTGTTTTTTTGTTTTTTTTTTTTACCAATGGGCAGCGGCCCAGCATGTTACTGGGCCGCTGCCCAGTAACCAATGGGAAGGCCCATTGGTTTAATTTCCTTCTTCTTTTTTTTTTTTTTTTTTTTTTTTTCTTTGGGCAGCGGCCCAGTCCCCATTGGTTTAATTTCCTTTTTTTTTGTTTTTTTTTACCTACGGGCAGCGGCCCAGTCCCCATTAGTTTAATTTCATTCTTTTTTTTTTTTTTTTTTACCTATGGGCAGCGGACCAGCATGATACTGGACCGCTGGCCAGTAACCAATGGGGAGGCCCATTGGTGTAATTTCCTACTTCTTTTTTTATTTTTTTTTCCAATGGGCAGCGGCCCAGTCCCCATTGGTTTAATTTCTTCTTTTTTTATTTTTATTTATTTTTTTACCTATGGGCAGCGGCCAAGTCCCCATTGGTTTAATTTCATTTTTTTTTTTTATACCTATGGGCAGCGGCCCAACATGATACTGGACCGCCGCCTAGTAACCAATGGGGAGGCCTATTGGTTTAATTTCCTTCTTCTTTTGTTTTTTTTTTTGTTTTTTATTTTTTTTTTTGTTTTGTTTTTGTCTATGGGCAGCAGCCCATTCCCCATTGGTTTAATTTCCTTCTTTTTTTTTTTTTTTTTTTTTTTTTACCTATGGACAGCGGCCTAGTCCCCATTGGTTTAATTTCCTTCTTCTTTTTTTTTTTTTTTTTTTTTTTACCTATGGGCAGCGGCCCAGCATGGTACAGGGCCGCTGCCCAGTAACTAATGGAGAGGCCCATTGGTTTAATTTCGTTCTTTTTTTTTTCTATGGGCAGCGGCCCAGTCCCTATTGGTTTAATTTCCTTCTTTTATTTATTTTTTTATATTTTTACCTATGGGCAGCGGCCTAGTCCCCATTGGTTTAATTTCTTTCTTTTTTTTTTTTTTTTTTTTTAACTATGGGCAGCGGCCCAACATGATACTGGACCGCTGCCCAGTAAGCAATGGGGAGGCACATTGGTTTAATTTCCTTCTTCTTTTGTTTTTTTGTTTTTTTTTTTTTGCCTATGGGCAGCGGCCCAGTCCCATTGGTTTAATTTCTTTCTTTTTTTTCTTTTTTTTTTTATCTATGGGCTGCGGCCCAGTCCCCATTGGTTTAATTTCCTTCTTTTTTTACCTATTGGCAGCCGCCCAGTCCCCATTCGTTTAATTTCATTCTTTTTTTTTTTTTTTTTTACCTATGGGCAGCGGCCCAACATGATACTAGACCGCTGCCCAGTAACGAATAGGGAGGCCAATTGGTTTAATTTCTTTTTTTTTTTTACCAATGTGCAGCGGCCCAGTCCCCATTGGTTTAATTTCCTTCTTTTTTTTTTTATTTTTTATTTTTTTTATCTTTGGGCAGCGGCCCAATCCCTATTGGTTTAATTTCCTTTTTTTTATTTACCTATGGGCAGCGCCCCAGTCCCCATTGGTTTAATTTCCTTCTTCTTTTTTTTTTTCACCTATGGGCAGCGGCCCAACATGATACTGGACTGCTGCCCAGTAACCAATGAGGAGGCCCATTGGTTTAATTTCCTTCTTCTTTTGTTTTTTTTTTTGTTTTTGTTTTTTTTGTCTATGGTAGCAGCCCAGTCCCCATTGGATTAATTTCCTTCTTTTTTTATTTTTATTTTTATTTTTATTTTTTACCTATGGACAGCGGCCCAATCCCCATTGGTTTAATTTCCTTCTTCTTTTTTTTTCTTTTTTTTTTTTTTTTTTTTTTACCTATGGGCAGCGGCCCAGCAAGATACTGGGCCGCTGCCCAATAACAAATGAGGAGGCCCATTGGTTTAATTTCGTTCTTTTTTTTTGTTTCTATGGGCAGCGGCCCAGTCCCCATTGTTTTAATTTCATTCTTTTTATTTTTTACCTATGGGCAGCGGCCCAACATGATACTGTACCGCTGCCCAGTAACCAATGGGGAGGCCCATTGATTTAATTTCCTTCTTCTTTTGTTTTTTTTTTTTTTTTTCTATGGGCAGCGCCTAGTCACCATTGGTTTAATTTCCTTCTTCTATTTTTTTTTTTTTTTTTACCTATGGGCAGCGGCCCAGCATGATACTGGGACGCTACCCAGTAACCAATGGGGAGGCCCATTGGTTTAATTTTCTTCTTTTTTTTTTGTTTTTCTATGGGCAGCGGCCCAGTCCCCATTGGTTTAATTTCTGTCTTTTTTTTATTTTTTTTTATTTTTTTACCTATGGGCAGCGGCCCCGTCCCCATTGGTTTAATTTCATTCTTTTTTTTTTTTTTTACTTAAGGGCAGCGGCCCAACATGATACTGGACCGCTGCCCAGTAACCAATGGGGAGGCCCATTGGTTTAATTTCCTTCTACTTTTGTTTTTGTTTTTTGTTTTTTTTTTGCCTATGGGCAGCGGCCCAGTCCCCATTGGTTTAATTTCCTTCATTTTTTTCTTTTTTTTTTACCTATGGGCAGCGGCCCACTCCCCATTGGTTTAATTTCCTTCCTTCTTTTTTTTTTTTTTACCTATGGCAGCGGCACAGTCCCCATTGGTTTAATTTCCTTTTTTTTTTTTTTTTTTTTTACCTATGGGCAGCGGCCCAACATGATACTGGACCGCTGCCCAGTAACCAATGGGGAGGCCCATTGGTTTAATTTCCTTCTTAGTTTGTTTTTTTTTTTTTATTTGCCTATAGGCAGTGGCCCAGTCCCCATTGGTTTAATTTCCTTCTTCTTTTTTTTTTTTTTTTTTTTTACCAATGGGCAGCGGCCCTGCAATATACTGGGCCGCTGCCCAGTAACCAATGGGGAGGCCCATTGGTTTAATTTCCGTCTTTTTTTTTTTTTCTATGGGCAGGAGCCCAGTCTCCATTGGTTTAATTTCCTTCTTTTTTTTATTTTTTTATTTTTTTACCTATGGGTAGCGGCCTAGTCTCCATTGGTTTAATTTCATTTTTTTTTTTATTACCTATTGGCAGCGGCCCAACATGATACAGGACCGCTGCCCAGTAACCAATGGGGAGGCCCATTGGTTTAATTTCCTTCTTTTTTTTTTTTTGCCTATGGGCAGTGGCCCAGTCCACATTGGTTTAATTTATTTCTTTTTTTTTTCTTTTTTTTTTTTTTGCCTATGGGTAGTGGCCCAGTCCCCATTGGTTTAATTTCCTTCTTTTTTTTTTTTTTTACTTATGGGCAGCGGCCCAACATTATACTGGACCGCTGCCTAGTAACCAATGGGGAGGCCCATTGGTTTAATTTCCTTCTTCTTTTGTTCTTTTTTTTTTTTTTTTTTTTTGCCTATGGGCAGTGGCCCAGTCCCCATTGGTTTAATTTCTTTCTTTTTTTTTTTCTTTTGCCTATGGTCAGTGTCCCAGTCCCCATTGGTTTAATTTTTTTCTGTTTTTTTTTTTTTTTTTTTTGCCTATGTACAGTGGCCCAGTCTCTATTGGTTTAATTTCCTTCTTTTTTTTTATTTTTTTATTTTTTTACCTATGGGCAGCGGCCCAGTCCCCATTGGTTTAATTTCATTTTTTTTTTTTTTTTATACCTATGGGCAGCGGCCCAACATGAAACTGGATCGCTACCCAGTAACCAATGGGGAGGACCATTGGTTTAATTTCCTTCTTCTTTTGTTTTTTTTTTTTTTGTTGCATATGGGTAGCAGCCCAGTCCCCATTGGTTTAATTTCATTCTTTTTTTTTTTTTTACCAATGGACAGCGGCCCAGTCCCCATTTGTTTAATTTCCTTCTTCTTCTTTTTTTTATTATTATTATTTTTTTATACCTATGGGCAGCGGCCCAGCATGATACTGGGCCGCTGCCCAGTAACAAATGGGGAGGCCCATTGGTTTAATTTCCTTCTTTTTTTTTTTTTTTTTTGTTCTATGGGCAGCGGCCCAGTCCCCATTGGTTTAATTTCCTTCTTTTTTTTATTTTTTTATTTTTTTTTCTATAGGCAGCGTCCCAGTCCCCATTGGTTTAATTTAATTCATTTTTTTTTTTTTGACCTATGAGCAGCGGCCCAACATGATACTGGACCGCTGCCCAATAACCAATGGGGAGGCCCATTGGTTTAATTTCCTTCTTCTATTTTTTTCTTTTTTTTTCTATAGGCAGCGGCCCAGTCCTCATTGGTTTAATTTCCTTCTTCTATTTTTTTTTTTATTTTTACCTATGTTCAGCGGCCCAGCATGATACTGGGCCGCTGCCTAGTAACCAATGGGGAGGCCCATTGGTTTAATTTCCTTCTTTTTTTTTTTTTTTTTTTTTTTTACCTATGGGCAGCGGCCCAGCATGATACGGGGCCGCTGCCCACTTACCAATGGGGAGGCCCATTGGTTTAATTTCCATCTTTTTTTTTTTCTATGGGCAGCGGCCCAGTCCCCATTGGTTGAATTTCTTTCTTTTTTTTATTTTTTTATTTTTTACCTATGGGCAGCGGCCCAGCATGATACTTGGCCGCTGCCCACTAACCAATGGAGAGGCCCATTGGTTTAATTTCCATCTTTTTTTTTTTTTTTTTTTCTGTAGACAGCGGCCCAGTCCCAATTGGTTGAATTTCCTTCCCTTTTTTATTTTTTTATTTTTTTACCTATGGGCAGCGGCCCAGTCCCCATTGGTTTAATTTCACTCTTTTTTTTTTTACCTATGGGCAGCGGCCCAACATGATACGGGGCCGCTTCCCACTTACCAATGGGGAGGCCCATTGGTTTAATTTCCATCTTTTTTTTTTCTATGGGCAGTGGCCCAGTCCCCATTGGTTGAATTTCCTTCTTTTTTTTATTTTTTTACTTTTTACCTATGGGCAGCGGCCCAGCATGATACTGGGCCGCTGCCCACTAACCAATGGGGAGGCCGATTGGTTTAATTTCCATCTTTTTTTTTTTCCTGTAGACAGCGGCCCAGTCCCAATTGGTTGAATTTCCTTCTCTTTTTTATTTTTTTATTTTTTTACCTACGGGCAGCGGCCCAGTCCCCATTGGTTTAATTTCACTTTTTTTTTTTTTTTTTTTTTAAACTATGGGCAGCGGCCCAACATCATACTGGACCGCTGCCCAGTAACCAATGGGGAGGCCCATTGGTTTAATTTCCTTCTTCTTTTGTTTTTTTGTTTTTTTTTTCCTATGGGCAGCGGCCCAGTCCCCAGTGTTTTAATTTCCTCCATTTTTTTTTTTTTTTTTTTTTACCTATGCGGCCTAGTCCCCATTGGTTTAATTTTCTTCTTCATTTTTTTTTTTTTACAAATGTGTAGCGGCCCAGCATGATACCGGACCGCTGCCCAGCAACCAATGGGGAGGCCCATTGGTTTAATTTACAACTTCTTTTGTTTTTTTTGTTTTTTTTTTTTTACCTATGGGCAGCGGCCCAGTCCCCATTGGTTTAATTTCGTTCTTTTTTTTTTTTTTTTTTTTTTCCTATAGGCAGCGGCCCAATCCCCATTGGTTGAATTTCCTTCTTTTTTTTATTTTTTTATTTTTTTACCCATGGGCAGCGGCCCAGTCCCCATTGGTTTAATTTCCTTCTTTTTTTTTGTTTTGTTTTTTTTTTTACCTATGGGCAGCCGCCCAATATGATACTGGATCGCTGCGCAGTAACCAATGGGGAGGCCCATTGGTTTAATTTCCTTCTTCTTTTGTTTTTTTTTTTCCTATGGGCAGCGGCCCAGTCCCCATTGGTTTAATTTCCTTTTTTTTTTTTTTTTTTTTTTTTTTTACCAATTGGCAGCGGCCTAGTCCCGATTGGTTTAATTTCCTTCTTCATTTTTTTTTTTTTTTACCAATGGGCAGCGGCCCAACATGACACCGGACCGCTGCCCAGTAACCAATGGGGAGGCCCATTGGTTTAATTTCCTTCTTCTTTTGTTTTATCGTTTTTTTTTTTTTTTTTTTTTTTTTTTCCTATGGGCAGTGACCCTGTCCCCATCGGTTTAATTTCTTTCTTATTTTTTTTTTTCTATGGGCATTAGCCCAGTCCCCATTGGTTTAATTTCCCTCTTCTTTTTTTTTTTTATTTTTTTTTTATACCTATGGGCAGCGGCCCAGCATGATACTGGGCCGCTGCCCAGTAACCAATGGGGAGGCCCATTGGTTTAATTCCCTTCTTCTTCTTTTTTTTTTTTTTTTACCCTATGGGCCGCGCCCCAGTCCCCATTGGTTTAATTTCCTTCTTTTTTTTTTTGTTTTTTTATTTTTTCACCTATGGGCAGCGTCCCAGTCCCCATTGGTTTAATTTCATTCTATTTTTTTTTTTTTACCTATGGGCAGCTGCCCAACATGATACTGGACCGCTGCCCAGTAACCAATGGGGAGGCCCATTGGTTTTATTTCCTTCTTCTATTGTTTTTTTTTTCTATGGGCAGCGGCCCATGCCTCATTGGTTTAATTTCCTTCTTCTATTTTTTTTTTTTTTTTTTACCTATGTTCAGCGGCCCAGCATGATACTGGGCCGCTGCCTAGTAACCAATGGGGAGGCCCATTGGTTTAATTTCCTTCTTTTTTTTTAATTTTTTTTTTTACCTATGGGCAGCGGCCCAGCATGATACAGGGCCGCTGCCCACTTACCAATGGGGAGGCCCATTGGTTTAATTTCCATCTTTTTTATTTTTTTCTATGGGCAGTGGCCCAGTCCCCATTTGTTGAATTTCCTTCTTTTTTTTATTTTTTTATTTTTTACCTATGGGCAGCGGCCCAGCATGATACTGGGCCGCTGTCCACTAACCAATGGGGAGGCCCATTGGTTTAATTTCCATCTTTTTTTTTTTTTTTTTCTGTAGACAGCGGCCCAGTCCCAATTGGTTGAATTTCCTTCTCTTTTTTATTTTTTTATTTTTTCACCTATGGGCAGCGGCCCAGTCCCCATTGGTTTAATTTCCCCCTTTTTTTTTTTTTTTTTTTTTTTTTTTTTTTTTTTTTTTTTTTTTTTTTTTTACCTATGCGGCCTAGTCCCCATTGGTTTAATTTCCTTCTTCATTTTTTTTTTTTACAAATGGGTAGCGGCCCAGCATGATACCGGACCGCTGCCCAGTAACCAATGGGGAGGCCCATTGGTTTAATTTACTACTTCTTTTGTTTTTTTTGTTTTTTTTTGTTTTTTCTATGGGCAGCGGCCCAGTCCCCATTGGTTTAATTTCCTTCTTCTTTTTTTTTTTTTTTTTTTTCTATTGGCAGCGGCCCAGTCCCCATTGGTTTAATTTCCTTCTTTATTTTTATTATTATTTTTTTTTACCTATGGGCAGCGGCCCAGACCCCATTGGTTTAAATTCATTCTTTTTTTTTTTTTTCCTATGGGCAGCGGCCCAACATGATACTGGACTGCTACCCAGTAACCAATGGGGAGGCCCATTGGTTTAATTTCCTTCTTCTTTTGTTTTTTTTTTCCCTATGGGCAGCGGCCCAGTCCCCATTGGTTTAATTTCCTCCATTTTTTTTCCCTATTGGCATCGGCCTAGTCCCCAATGGTTTAATTTCCTTCTTCTTTTCTTTTTTTTTTTTTTTGACCAATGGGCAGCAGCCCAACATGATACAGGACCACTGCCCAGTAACCAACGGGGAGGCCCATTGGTTTAATTTCCTTCATCTTTTGTTTTATCGTTTTTTTTTTTTTTTTTTTTTTTTTTTTTCCTATGGGCAGTGGCCCTGTCCCCATTGGTTTAATTTCCTTCTTTTTTTTTTTTCTATGGGCATTGGCCCAGTCCCCATTGGTTTAATTTCCTTCTTCTTTTTTTTTATTTTGTTTTTTATTTTTTTTTATACCTATGGGCAGCGGCCCAGCATGATACTGGGCCGCTGCCCAGTAACCAATGGGGAGGCCCATTGGTTTAATTTCCTTCTTCTTCTTTTTTTTTTTTTTTTTTTTCTATGGGCAGCTGCCCAGTCCCCATTGGTTTAATTTCCTTCTTTTTTTTATTTTTTTATTTTTTTACCTATGGCCAGCGGCTCAGTCCCCATTGGTTTAATTTCATTCTTTTTTTTTTTAAACCTATGGGCAGCGGCCCAACATGATACTGGACCGCTGCCCAGTAACCATTGGGGAGGCCCATTGGTTTAATTTCCTACTTCTTTTGTTTTTTTTTGTTTTTCCCTATGGGCAGCGGCCCAGTCCCCATTGGTTTAATTTTCCTTCTTTTTTTTTTTTTCCTATGGGTAGCGGCTCACTCCCCATTGGTTTAATTTCCTTCTTCTTTTTTTTTTTTTTTTTTTTTTTCTGTTTTTACCTATGGGCAGCGGCCCAGTCCCCATTGGTTTAATTTTCCTTCTTTTTTTTTTTCCCTATGGGTAGCGGCCCACTCCCCATTGGTTTAATTTCCTTCTTTTTTTTTTTCTATGGGCTGTGTCCCAGACCCCATTGGTTGAATTTTCTTTTTTTTAAAATTTTTTTTTTAATTTTTTTACCTATGGGCAGCGGCCCAGTCCCCATTGGTTTAATCTCATTCTTTTTTTTTTTTTTTTTTTTTTTTTTTTTTACCTATGGGCAGCGGCCCAACTTAATACTGGACCGCTGCCCAGTAACCAATGGGGCGGCCCTTTGGTTTAATTTCCTTCTTCTTTTGTTTTTTTTTTTTCCCTATGGGCAGCGGCCCAGTCCCCATTGGTTTAATTTCCTCCATTTTTTTTTTTACCTATTGGCAGAGGCCTATTTCCCATTGGTTTAATTTACTTCTTGATTTTTTTTTTTTTTTTTTACCAATGGGCAGCGGCCCAACATGATACCGGACCGCTGCCCAGTAACCAATGGGGAGGCCCATTGGTTTAATTTCCTTATTCTTTTGTTTTTTGTTTTTTTTTTTTGCGTATGGGCAGTGGCCCAGTCCCCATTGGTTTAATTTCCTTCTTTTTTTTTTCTTTTTTTTCTATGGGCAGCGGCCCAGTCCCCATTGGTTTATTTCCTTTTTCTTTTTTTTTTTTTTTCTTTTTTTTTTTTTTTTTTTTACCTATGGGCAGCGGCCCAGCATGATACTGGGCCGCTGCCCAGTAACCAATGGGGAGGCCCATTGGTTTAATTTCCTTCTTCTTTTTTTTTTTTTTTTTTTTTTTTTTTTTTTTTTTTTTTTTTTTTTAATGGGCAGCGGCCCAGTCCCCATTGGTTTAATTTCCTTCTTTTTTTATTTATTTATTTTTTTACCTCTGGGCAGCGGCCCAGTCCCTATTGGTTTAATTTCATTTTTTTTTTTTTAACCTATGGGCAGCGGCCCAACATGATACTGGACCGCTGCCCAGTAACCATTGTGGAGGCCCATTGGTTTATTTTGTTTTTTTTTTTTTCCCTATGGGCAGGGGCCGAGTCCCCCATTGGTTTAATTTCCTTCTTCTTTTTTTTTTTTTTTTTTTTCCTATGGGCAGCGGCCCACTCCCCATTGGTTTAATTTCCTTCTTTTTTTTTTTTTTTTACCTATGTGCAGCGGCCCCGCATGATACTGGGCCGCTGCCCAGTAACCAATGGGGAGGCCCATTGGTTTAATTTTCTTCTTTTTTTTCCTATGGGCACCGGCCCAGTCCCCATTGGTTTAATTTCCTTCTTTTTTAATTTTTTAATTTTTTTACCTATGGGCAGCGGCCCAATCCCCATTGGTTTAATTTCATTCTTTTATTTTTTACCTATGGGCAGCGGCCCAACATGATACTGGGCCGCTGCCCAGTAACCAAAGGGGAGGCCCATTGGTTTAATTTCCTTTTTTTTTTTCCTATGGGCAGCTCCCCAGTCCCCATTGGTTTAATTTCCTTCTTTTTTTTATTTTTTTATTTTTTACCTACTCCCCATTGGTTTACTTTCCTTCTTCTTTTTTTTTTTTTTTTTTTTTACCTATGGGCAGCGGCCCAGCATAATACTGGGCCGCTGCCCAGTAACCAATGGGGAGGCCCCATTGGTTTAATTTCCTTCTTTTTTTTTTACCTATGGGCAGCGGCCCAGTCCCTATTGGTTTAATTTCATTCTTAATTTTTTTTTTTTAACCTATGGGCAGCGGACCAACATAATACTGGACCGCTGCACAGTAACCAATGGGGAGGACCATTGGTTTAATTTCCTTCATTTTTTTTTCTTTTTTTTTTCCCCATGGGCAGCGGCCCAGTCCCCATTGGTTTAATTTCATTCTTTTTTTTTTTTACCTATGGGCAGTTGCCTAGTCCCCATTGGTTTAATCTCATTCTTTTTTTTTTTTTTTTTTAACCTATGGACAGCGGCGCAACATGATACTGGACCGCTGCCCAGTAACCAATGGGGAGGCCAATTGGTTTAATTTCCTTCTTCTTTTGTTTTTTGTTTTTTTTTTCCTATGGGCAGCGGCCCAGTCCCCATTGGTGTAATTTCCTTTTTTATTTATTTATTTATTTATTTATCTATAGGCAGCGGCCCAGTCCCCATTGGTTTAATTTCCTTCTTTTTTTTTTTTTTTTACCTATGGGCAGTGTCCCAACATGATACTGGGCCGTTGCCCAGTAACCAATGGGGAGGCCCATTGGTTTAATTTCCTTCTTCTTTTGGTTTTTTTTTTCTTCCTATGGGCAGCGGCCCAGTCCCCATTGGTTTAATTTCCTTCTTTTTTTTTTTTTTTCTATGGGCAGCGGCCCGGTCCCCATTGGTTTAATTTCAATTTTTTTTTATTTTTTATTTTTTACCTATAGGCAACAGCCCAGTCCCCATTGGTTTAATTTCCTTCTTCTTTTTTTTTTTTTTACCTATGGGCAGCGGCCCAGGGCCGCTGCCCAGTAACCAATGGTGAGGCCCATTGGTTTAATTTCCTTCTTTTTTTTTTCTTATTTTTTTTTTCCTATGGGCAGCGGCCCAGTCCCCATTGGTTTAATTTCATTCTTTTTTTTTTACCTATGGGCAGCGACCCAACATGATACTGGGCCGCTGCCCAGTAACCAATGGGGTGGCCCATTGGTTTAATTTCCTTGATTTTTTTTTCTTTTTTTTTTTTTTAACCTATGGGCATCGGCCCAGACCCCATTGGTTTAATTTCCTTTTTTTTTCTTTTTTTCTTTTTTTACCTATGGGCAGCGGCCCAGTCCCATTGGTTTAATTTCTTTCTTCTTTTTTTTTTTTTTTTTTTTTTTTTTTTTTTTTTTTTTTTTTTTTTTTTTTTTACCTATGGGCAGCGGCCCAGCATGATACTCTGCCGCTGCCCAGTAACCAATGGGGAGGCCCATTGGTTTAATTTCGATCTTTTTTTTTCCTATGGGCAGCGGCCCAGTCCCCATTGGTTTAATTTCCTTATTGTTTTTTGTTTTTTTATTTTTTACCTATGGGCAGCGGCCCAGCATGATACGGGGCCGCTGCCCACTAACCAATGGGGAGGCCCATTGGTTTAATTTCCATCTTTTTTTTTTCTATGGGCAGCGGCCCAGTCCCCATTGGTTGAATTTCCTTCTTTTTTTTATTTTTTTATTTTTTACCTATGGGCAGCGGCCCAACGTGATACTGGGCCGTTGCCCAGTAACCAATGGGGAGGCCCATTGGTTTAATTTCCTTCTTTTTTTTTTCTATGGGCTGTGTCCCAGACCCCATTGGTTGAATTTTCTTTTTTTTAAAATTTTTTTTTTAATTTTTTTACCTATGGGCAGCGGCCCTATCCCCATTGGTTTAATTTTATTCTTTTTTTTTTTTTTACCTATGGGCAGCGGCCCAACATGATACTGGACCGCTGCCCAGTAACCAATGGGGAGGCCCATTGGTTTAATTTCCTTCTTTTTTTTATAATTTTTTTCCTATGGGCCGCGGCCCAGTCCCTATTGGTTTAATTTCCTTCTTTTTTTTTTTTTTTTTTACCTATGGGCAGCGGCCCAGCATGATACTGGGCCGCTACCCAGTAACCAATGGGGCGGCCCATTGATTTAATTTCCTTCTTTTTTTTTTTCTATGGGCAGCGGCCCATTCCCCATTGGTTTAATTTCCGTCTTTCTTTTATTTTTTTTATTTTTTTACCTATGGGCAGCGGCCCAGTCCCCTTTGGTTTAATTTATTTCTTTTTTTTTTTTTTTTTTTACCTATGGGCAGCGGCCCAACATGATACTGGACCGCTGCCCAGTAACCAATGGGGAGGCCCATTGGTTTAATTTCCTTCTTCTTTTGTTTGTTTTTTTTATTTTCTATGGGCAGCGGCCCTGTCCCCATTGGTTTAATTTCCTTCTTCTATTTTTTTTTTTTTTTTTTACTTATGGGCAGCGACCCAGCATGATACTGGGCCGTTGCCCAGTAACCAATGGGGAGGCCCATTGGTTTAATTTCCTTCTTTTTTTTTTTTTTTTTCTATGGGCAGCGGCCCAGTCCCCATTGGTTTAATTTCTGTCTTTTTTTTATTTTTTTATTTTTTTACCTATGGGCAGCGGCCTAGTCCCCATTGCTTTAATTTCATTCTTTTTTTTTTTTTTTACCTATGAGCAGCGGCCCAACATGATACTGGGCCGCTGCCCAGTAACCAATGGGGAGGCCCATTGGTTTAATTTCCTTCTTTTTTTTTTCTATAGGCAGCGGCCCACTCCCCATTGGTTTAATTTCCGTCTTTTTTTTATTTTTTTATTTTTTTACCTATGGGCAGCGGCCCAGTCCCCATTGGTTTAATTTCATTCCTTTTTTTTTTTTTACCTATGGGCAGCAGCCCAACATGATACTGGACCGCTGCCCAGTAACCAATGGGGAGGCCCATTTGTTTAATTTCCTTCTTATTTTTTCTTTATTTTTTTTAATTTTTTTTTAACTTTGGGCAGCGGCCCAGTCCGTATTGGTTTAATTTCATTCTTATTCTTTTTTTTTCTTTTTTACCTATGGGCAGCGGCCCAGCATGTTACTGGGCCGCTGCCCAGTAACCAATGGGGAGGCCCATTTGTTTAATTTCCTTCCTTTTTTTTTTCTATGGGCAGCGGCCCAGTCCCCATTGGTTTAATTTCCTTCTATTTTTATTTTTTATTTTTTTACCTATGAGCAGCGGCTCAGTCCCCATTGGTTTAATTTCATTCTTTTTTTTTTTTTTTTACCTATGGGCAACGGCCCATCATGATACTGGGCCGCTGCCCAGTAACCAATGGGGAGGCCCATAGGTTTAATTTCCTTCTTCTTTTGTTTTGTTTTTTTTTTCCTATGCGCAGCGGCCCAGTCCCCATTGGTTTAATTTCCTTCTTTTTTTTTTCTTCCTATGGGCAGCGGCCCAGTCCGAATTGGTTTAATTTCCTTCTTCTTTTTTTTTTTCCTATGGGCAGCGGCCCACTCCCCATTGGTTTAATTTCCTTCTTCTTTTTTTTTTTTTTTTTTTATGGGCAGCGGCCCAGTCCCCATTGGTTTATTTTCCTTCATTTTTTTTTTTTTTACCTAAGGGCAGCGGGCCTGTCCCCATTGGTTTAATTTCCTTTTTTTTTTTTTTTATTTTTTAACTATGGGCAGCGGCCCAACATCATACTGGACCGCTGCCCAGTAACCAATGGGGAGGCCCATTGGTTTAATTTCCTACTTCTTTTTTTTTTTTTTTTTACCTATGGGCAGCGGCCAAGTCCCCATTGGTTTAATTTCCTTTTTATTTTTTTTACCAATGGGTAGCGGCCCAGTACCCATTGGTTTAATTTCCTTCTTCTTTTTTTTTTTTTAACCTATGGGCAGCGGCACAGTCCCCATTGGTTTAATTTCCTTCTTTTGTTTTTTTTACCTATGGGCAGCGGTCCAGCATGATACTGGACCGTTGCCCAATAACCAATGGAGGGGTCCATTGGTTTAATTTCCTTCTTCTTTTTTTTTTTTTCTATGGGCAGCGGCCCAGTCCGCATTGGTTTAATTTCTGTCTTTTTTTTATTTTTTTATTTTTTTACCTATGGGCAGCGGCCCAGTCCCCATTGCTTTAATTTCATTATTTTTTTTTTCACCTATGGGCAGCGGGCCAACATGATACTGGACCGCTGCCCAGTAACCAATGGGGAGGCCCATTTGTTTAATTTCCTACTTTTTTTTTTACCTATGGGCAGCGGCTCAGTCCCCATTGGTTTAATTTCCTTCATTTGTTTTTATTTATATTTTTTTATTATTATTTTTTTACCTATGGGCAGCGGCCCAGTCCCCATTGTTTAAATTTCATTATTTTTTATTTTATTTTACCTATGGGTAGCGGCTCAACAATGTACTGGACCGCTGCCCAGTAACCATTGGGGAGGCCCATTGGTTTAATTTCCTTTTTTGTTTTTTGTTTTTTTTACCTATGGGCAGCGGCCCACTCCCCATTGGTTTAATTTCCTTCTTTTTTTTTTCTTTTTTTTTTACCTATGGGTAGCGGCCCAGCATGATACTGGGCCGCTGCCCAGTAACCAATGGGGAGGCCCATTGGTTTAATTTCTTTTTTTTTTTTCTATGGGCAGCGGCCCAGTCCCCATTGTTTTAATTTCCTTCTTTTTTAAATTTTTTTTTAATTTTTTACCTATGGGCAGCGGCCCAGTCCCAATTGGTTTAATTTCATTCTTTTTTTTTTCCCTATGGCAGCGACCCAACATGATACTGGGCCGCTGCCCAGTAACCAATGGGAAGGCGCATTGGTTTAATTTCCTTCTTTTTTTTTCTATGGGCAGCGGCCCAGTCCCCATTGGTTTAATTTCCTTCTTTTTTAATTTTTTAATTTTTTTTCCTATGGGCAGCGGGCCAATCCCCATTGGTTTAATTTCATTCTTTTTTTCTTTTTTGTTAACCAATGGGCAGCGGCGCAACATGATACTGGACCGCTGCCCAATAACCAATGGGGAGGCCCATTGGTTTAATTTTCTACTTCTTTTGTCTTTTTGTTTTTTTCCTATGGGCAGCGGTCCAGTCCCCATTGGTTTAATTTCCTTCTTTTTTTTTATTTTATTTTATTTATCTATAGGCAGCGGCCTAGTCGCCATTGGTTTAATTTCCCTTTTTTTTTTACCTATGGGCAGCGGCCCAACATGACACTGGACCACTGCCCAATAACCAATGGGGAGGCCCATTGGTTTAATTTCCTTATTCTTTTTTTTTTTTTCCTATGGGCAGCGGCCCAGTCCCCATTGGTTTAATTTCTTTTTTTTTTTTCTATGGGCAGCGGCCCAGTCCCCATTGGTTTAATTTCATTCTTTTTCTTTTTTTTTTCTTTTTTTTTTTTTTTTTTTTTTTTACCTATGGGCAACGGCCCAGTCCTCATTGGTTTAATTTCCGTCTTTTTTTTTTTACCTGTGGGCAGCGGCCCAGCATGATACTGGGCCGCTGCCCAGTAACCAATGGTGAGGCCCATTGGTTTAATTTCCTCCTTTTTTTTATTTTTTGTTTTTTTACCTATGGGCAGCGGCCCAGTCCCCATTGGTTTAATTTCAATCTTTTTTTTTTTACCTATGGGCAGCGGCCCAACATGATACTGGGCGGCTGCCCAGTAACCAATGGGGAGGCCCATTGCTTTAAATTCCTTCTTTTTTTTTTTTTTTTTACCTATGGGCAGCGACCCAATCCATATTGGTTTAATTTCCTTCTTTTTTCATTTTTTATTTTTTTTTTTTCCTATGGGCAGCGGCCCAGTCCCCATTGGTATAATTTCCTTCCTTCTTTTTTTTTTTTTTTTACCTATGGGCAGCGGCCCAGCATGATACTGGATCGCTATCCAGTAACCAATGGGGAGGCCCATTGGTTTAATTTCCTTCTTCTTTTATTTTTATTTTTTTGCCTATGGGCAGCGGCCCAGTCCCCATTGGTTTAATTTCCTTCTTTTTTTTTTTTTACCTATGGGCAGCGGCCCAGCATGATACTGGTCCACTGCCCAGTAACCAATGGTGAGGCCCATTGGTTTAATTTCCTTTTTTTTTTTTTTTCTATGGGCAGCGGCCCAGTCCTCATTGGTTTAATTTCCTTCTTTTTTATTTTTTTTTTATTTTTATCTATGGGCAGCGGCCCAGTCCCCATTTGTTTAATTTCATTCTTTTTTTTTTTTTTACCTATTGGCAGCAGCCAAGTCCCCATTGGTTTAATTTCCTTCCTTTTTTTTTTTTTAACCTATGGCCCCCGGCCCAGCATGATACTGGCCCGCTCCCCAGTAACCATTGGGAACGCCAATTGGTATAATGTCCTTCTTTTTTTTTTTTTTTTTTTGTACCTATGGGCAGCGGCCCAATCCCCATTTGTTTAATTTCCTTCTTTTTTTTTTTTTTTTAACCTATGGGCAGCGGCGCAGTCCCTGTGACACCCGAGAATTTCAACCTAAATTTATTATAATCGTTGCATACTTATGTGCGCATTTCTACGTGCATTATTTTTCTTGTTTGATTGATTTTATTGTAGGTTACTATTCATAATATTTTTGACTGTTTCGAAAGCGTGATTTTAAATTTTTCCTAGGTCACTCGACATTTAAAAGGAACCAAGAAATTTTCGTTTTGAACTTTCGAGCTTAGGAGTATGCGTTTGAAAAATATTTTCCGTGAGCTTTGAATAGTGTTACGTTAGAATAGTGCTAGTATTTAATTAGAAAGCATTTGTAATTACAACTAGCCTTAATTGATCAATATTTGAGACTACAAAGCTTAGGAAATTAATTATCTACAACATATAAAACAACTAACTCATAAAAATTAAAAGACACATAACATATTAGCTCTCAAAACAATTTCAAAAATTCCCTCTATGTCCTCCATTTGGCCGTCCACTTCAAGAGAGGAAAGGAGAGAATTTTGCTTCTTCATCCATGCACTTGAGCTCTTAGAGTGATCTTGGGAGGATTTTGGAGCAACTTAGGACCTTCAACAAAGCTTCTACATCTTCAAATTGTGAGGGAGTCTTATTTGCTTGAGTTAAAGTTTATATGCACATGTTCAATTTTATTGAATTGTCAATTATAGCTATATATCTTGTTATGAATGCTTTCTATGAGTTATTTAAAGTCTCTAGAGCTAACTTTTGTGGTGTGATAACAAATTTAATGGTTGAATGTTGAGATTGATCAAAGAGGTGATGAATAGTGCCTAAAACTAGGGTTTTGAAAAAATTGGATAATTTGCTTGAATTGATGCCTCAATTAGGTGCTCTAGACCCTAGGGAAGGTAATTGAAAAGCCACGTTAGGTTGAATCACCCGAATTTGAACTTTAGTTCATAAAACGCTTACTTTAAAAAGGGGATTTTGCACGTTAGGCAATCCGGGCAAATTTGGGCATCGATTTGGGTATCCTTGAGCTAAGGAAGCACCTTTGGTGCTTTCGTTTCGCAAAATTGGGGTTCGGTTAGTATGGCTATAGTTCAAACCCGTTCGGGGCCTTCCCGAACTTTTGCTTCAAAAATTAGTTTTTATGACTTTAAAGGGTACCTTTAAGCTTAATTAGGAATATAGAAAGACTAGGGTAGGATTGAGAATCTCGAACTATGCTTAGGAGAAAGAAAGCTCGATTAAAGAAAGGGGAAAAGTAGTTTTTAGCCTTTTTAGTTGCAATTGGAACTTGTTGTGTGTTAGTAGTGCCTTGCATAGAATATTTAGGATGTATTTAAGTTATTTGAGTAGATTATTGGAATTAATTATGTTGATTGTTTTCTTTTGGCATCTATTAGTTAATATCTTGCATATATGAGCTTTTATCGTGCATATATGTGAGGGCGGCCTACTTTGTCGTCCCTCTTACGTGTTATGTGATATTATTGATTGCTTGTGACTTGTATTGGGTTGCGCAACCTATATCGGACATGGTAGCGTCGAGAAACACGGGCGGCATCGGGCTTGCCGTGCTCCCTCGACTACCATGGTGCCTATTCCCTTCTCGTTGAGGCATACTCCACTACCCCAGAGGCATGGTTCACCTGCTGGGCATGGACCTACCTCGGGAGAAAGGGTCGTAGGATCGGGATACATCCGGAGTATCCCAATTGTTGGTGTTTGGGGTTTGTCGGCATATTCGTGATACTCGTGGTTCGTGGCTCGTGATCGAAGACTTGGAAGTGGAACCGTATCCTTTTTAAAGTGATTAATAGTTTGATTTATTGTCTTGATAGTTTCTATGGCTTGTATATGTTTACTTGTGTTGCATATCATATTGCACGTTTACATGCTGCATCACCTCCCTCGCTGGGCAACTTTGTTGCTCACTCCTCATTGAACTGTTTCAGGAGAAGCTGAGGTGAATCCCCAGCTATTAGAAGTAGAAGAAGAGGAAGAAGTCAAAGTAGATCAGAATCAGTGATCTTGTGTGCTGAGGTGGATTTTATGTGCTTCTTACGTGGAATTCTTGTTATTAATGTATTTTGAGACCTTAGAGTCTTGTATGTATATGTCTAGTAGATGTGTATTAAGAGTTTAAGAAAGTTGTTGGATTGTAATAATGAATTCTAGACTTTATTTTTCTCTTGCATGCTTGGAGTGTTTGTAAATCTTCATATGGAACTTAGAAGTTTATTGTATTTAATTACTTATGACTAAAACCAACTTATCTCGCATGCTTGTGTGCTTTAGTAGAAAATTGTTGCTCCAAGGCTCGGATGGCCTTGTGATTGTGTTTTGGCTTTGGAGTTATTGTGGTTAAGTTGTTGCTTTTAGTTCCGATGTCTTGAATGAATGTTTACAGGTATCAGTTTTGTCCTTGGTACAGAGGAGACTCTGTCCGAGTGACGGGTCCGAGCCTGACTTAGCGTGTGGTTGGGTTCGGGGCGTTACACCTTAAGTGGTATCAGAGCTACTAGAATGCTTGAAGCCGGGTTAAATTCCTTGGCATGTGGGTAGAGGTCTATATGTGGAAGTGAATTATGTGAATATGTAAATGTTTAATTGTTTAAGTACTTAGATATAAGACATGCTAGCATGAAAAAGAATGATAAAGCTTAATATGATAAGAATATGAAAAGTTAGTATTGAATGTTGTTAAGTGTTTTATGTGTTCTTGTGTGAGTAAAATGTTTGAAAACAATGTGTAAATTATCTTGCATAGTTTATTTGCCTATTATAATATGATGTTCTTCTAGCATTGTGATGAGGAGACGGGGTAGACCACGGGGTGAGCCGGAGGAGGCTCCTAGGCAGAATGTACCGGGGCAGGATGCTGGGGCAGCCGGGAATGTACAGCAGGGTCAGGAGCCGAGCACTGCCCAGATTTTAGCTACTATGGCTACTGCGATGAATACCATAGCACAGTTTGTGGTTCAGCAGGGTACAGCAGGTGCCGACAGAGGTAATCAGACTGCCAGAGCAGAGGGCAGTGGTACTGCAGGAGGTAACTTATTTGATAAATTTCTGCATCATGGAGCATATAGTTTTTATGGTGAGCCAGATGATATGAAAGCAGAGTTGTGGCTGAGCAAATTCGAGAAAGTTGCTGCAATACTTGAGTGTGACGATGAAAGAAAGATAAAATCCGTTACATTTTTAATGCAGGGTGATGCCGAGGCTTGGTGGCGCACTATTAGAGAAAAATGGGATGCTGAGAGGGTTCAGCATGTATGGGCTGATTTTGTTCGTGAGTTTCGAGATAAATATGTATCGGTTGTAGCCCGTGAGAGGCATCAGGATGAGTTTATAGCTTTGAAACAGGGGAACATGACTGTAGACCAGTATGAGGCTACCTTTACGAGACTATCTCGATATGTGCCAGCTTTAGTTCAGCCGGAGGATGTGAAAATTCAGAGATTTATTACAGGGTTGAGGAGTGACATCATGCTTAACTTGTCTTCACAAGATTATCCGAGCTATGCTGCAGTAGTTCGGGCTGCATCGAGATATGAGAAACGTAAGGCAGATGTGTTAGCTCAGTCTAGTCAGTCAAGCAAATGGCAGTTTCAGTCTCAGAGTCAGGGTTATCAGAGGCAAACTCAGCAGCCTAGGCAGACCAGAGCTACCCAGGACCAGTTCAGGTACAGTCACAGCCGAGACCAGCTCAGAGCCAGCCACAGGGACAGTCACAGACCCGACCAGTGACTGCTAGATCTCAGCAGGGCAGTTCTGCCACATCTACTTATAGGACCCCTACAGGAGGAGCTGCTGCTAGGAAGAATTTACAGTGTACTCATTGCAATCGTAAGGGTCACACAGAGGCTGAGTGTTGGAGGAAACTAGGCCATTGCACGGGCTGTGGCAGTGATCAGCACAGAGTTAGGGATTGTCCCAAGTTTAAAGTTGGTCCGGGTCAGACTTCAGGCCAGGGTGGCCAGACTAGAGCTTCAGGAGCAGCTACCGTACCGCGAGGACAGGCACGGGTATTTGCACTTGATCAGGAGGAGCTTCCAGAGACGACAGTGGTGGTGGAAGGTACTTTTCTTATTAATAGTCAGCCGGTAGTAGTTTTGATTGACACCGGGGCTACACATTCATTCATTACACCTGCATGTGCACAGTCTACTACATTAAAAGTTAATAAACTGTCGTATGTGATTGAAGTAGGTAATCCTATGGGAACTAAATTTGTTACGGAGTCTGTATGTAAGGATTGTAATATTTGCATTGAGGGTTGCATGTATCCTATTGATTTGATTATCATGCCATTTCGGGACTTTGAAGTTATCTTGGGGATGGATTGGTTGGGGCGATATTATGCATGTTTGGACTGTAGGAGAAAAGTTTTGACTTTAGAAGTACCTAACCAACCTGTTATTAAAGTAACTGGGAGTCGAAAGTCTACTGGGACTCGTATTATATCATCCATTAAAGCTACTAAAATGTTGAGTAAAGGCTATGATGCATACTTAGCTTATTTAATTAATCAGCCTGGAGATAAATTGAAATTGAATGAAGTACCTGTTATAAAAGAGTTTCCGGGGGTTTTCCCTGAAGAGTTGCCTGGGTTACCACCTGATAGGGAGATTGAGTTTGTGATTGACCTGTTGCCGGGAACTAGTCCTATCTCGAGAACCCCGTATAGAATGTCTCCCCCTGAGTTACAAGAATTGAAAATTCAGCTTCAGGGTTTGCTTGAGAAAGGTTTTATTCAGCCTAGTTCGTCACCGTGGGGTGCTTCCGTGTTATTTGTGAAAAAGAAAGACGGTACTCTGCGTTTGTGTATAGATTATCGGGGTCTGAATCAAGTAACGGTGAAAAACAAATATCCTTTGCCTTTAATTGAGGAGTTGTTTGATCAGCTACAGGGTGCTGTTGTGTTTTCGAAATTTGATTTGAGGCAGGGTTATTATCAGTTGAGGATCAGGAAAGAGGATGTACCTAAGACTGCATTTAGAACCAGGTACGGCCATTATGAGTTTGTTGTTTTACCATTCGGGTTGACAAATGCTCCAGCCGCTTTTATGGATTTGATGCAGAGGGTATTTCGACCCTATCTTGATCAGTTTGTAGTGATTTTTATTGATGACATATTAGTATACTCTAAATCTGAGTCAGAGCATGAAGAGCATTTGAGGATTGTACTTAAAACCCTGCAAGAACACAAGTTGTTTGCCAAATTTAGCAAATGCGAATTCTGGTTGAAACAGGTTGCCTTTTTAGGTCATATCATTTCCCAAGAGGGAATATCTGTTGATCCTGCTAAAATTGATGTAGTTATGTCGTGGAAGAGACCTGAAACTGTCACGGAAGTCCGTAGTTTCTTGGGATTAGCGGGCTATTATAGGCGATTTGTTAAAGATTTTTCAAAGATTGCAGGACCTTTGACTACTTTAACTCAGAAGAAAACTGTGTTTAATTGGGATGGCAAATGTGAAGCTAGTTTCCAGGAGTTGAAAAAGCGACTTACCACTGCACCTATCCTTGCCTTGCCTGAGGGAACTGAGAACTTGGTGATTTATAGTGACGCTTCAAAAGATGGGTTAGGTTGTGTTTTGATGCAAAATGGTAAAGTCATAGCATATGCCTCTAGGAAATTGAAACCATATGAACTCAATTATCCTACACATGATTTGGAGCTTGCAGCTGTTGTCTTTGCTTTGAAGAAATGGCGGCATTATTTGTGGGGCAACAAATTTGAAATATTTACTGACCATAAAAGTTTGAAATATTTGTTTTCTCAAAAAGATTTGAATATGAGGCAAAGGCGTTGGCTAGAATTGTTAAATGATTATAACTGTACCATTAGCTATTTGCCGGGAAAAGCTAATACTGTTGCAGATGCACTGAGCCGGAAAGCTTCTGTGTCTAGTTTGATAATCAAGGATTGGGAGATTGTGGAAGAACTGTGCTTATGGAAACCGAAAGCTTCTAGATCAGGTATTCAATTTGCTAGTTTACAAATCAAATCTTTATTGCTATCTAGAATCAGAGAAGCGCAACAATCAGATTCTCAGCTGTTGAAGCTTTTAGAGAAGTCAAAAGGGGGAGAGTCCGACTTTAAGATGCATGATGATGGGCTTCTCAGGTACAGGAACAGAATTTGCATTCCTAGTAATTCGATTGTGAAAGAAGAGATTCTTGCTGAGGCTCATGCTTCTAAATACACAATTCATCCTGGAAGCACAAAAATGTATAGAGATTTGAAACAGAATTTCTGGTGGAACAACATGAAGAGAGAGATAGCTGAGTATGTAGCTAAATGTTTAACTTGTCAGAAAGTTAAGGCAGAACATCAGAGGCCAGCGGGATTGTTGCAACCGTTGGAGATTCCGGTTTGGAAATGGGATCAGGTTACTATGGATCTTGTGTCGGATTTACCGAGATCACCACGAGGTAATGATTCTGTGTGGGTTGTAGTAGACAGGTTGACGAAGAGTTCGCATTTTATTGCTACAAAGAAAACAGATTCTCTCGATAAATTGGCTGAGCTTTATGTTGAAAATATTGTGAGACTGCATGGAGTTCCATCCCAGATAGTGTCAGACAGGGATCCCAGGTTTACATCACAGTTCTGGCAGAAACTACAAAAGGCTTTGGGGACTAATTTGAGTTTTAGTACTGCTTATCACCTGCAGACGGATGGTCAGTCAGAGAAGACTATCAGGATACTGGAAGATATGTTGAGAGCCTGTGTTCTGGATTTTGGCAAGAATTGGGAGAAATATTTGCCCTTAGCAGAGTTTGCTTACAATAACAGTTATCAGGCCACTATTGGCATGGCACCCTACGAGGCACTTTATGGGCGAAAATGTCGATCTCCGTTGTATTGGGATGAGGTAGGTGAAATGAAAACAATTGATCCCGCTATTCTTCTGGAGATGATTAAAATGGTGGATAATGTGAGACTTATAAAGAAAAGGATGCTTACAGCTCAAAGTAGACAGAAGAATTATGCTGATAGACGTCGACGGGACTTAGTATTTTCTAAGGGTGATCATGTTTTCTTGAAAGTCTCTCCGCGAAAAGGTTTGATTCGGCACGGCAAAGGAGGTAAACTTAGTCCTAGATACATGGGACCATTTGAGATCACTGAGAAGGTTGGAGATTTAGCTTACAGATTGGCACTACCTCCGAGTTTGGGTCGGATTCATGATGTTTTTCATGTGTCACTGTTGAGAAAGTATAATCCTGATCCGTCGCATATCATTGAGCCAGAGCCGTTGGAAATTGATGAGTCCTTAGCTTATGTTGAGAAGCCTCTTCGAGTGGTTGACCGAAAGATTCAGGAACTTAGGACTAAAAATATTCCTATGGTAAAAGTTCTCTGGGATCATCATGGGGTTGAGGATGCCACTTGGGAGCGAGATGATCAGATCAGAGAGCAGTATCCGGAGCTCTTTGCCGAATCATGTAAGAATTGCGAGGACGCAATTAGTTTAAGGGGGAGAGGGTGTGACACCCGAGAATTTCACCCTAAATTTATTATAATCGTTCCATACTTATGTGTGCATTTCTACGTGCATTATTTTTCTTGTTTGATTGTTTTTATTGTGGGTTACTATTCATAATATTTTCGACCGTTTCGAAAGCTTGATTTTAAATTTTTCCTAGGTCACTCGACATTTAAAAGGAACCAAGAAATTTTCGTTTTGAACTTTCGAGCTTAGGAGTATGCGTTTGAAAAATATTTTCCGTGAGCTTTGAATAGTGTTACGTTAGAATAGTGCTAGTATTTAATTAGAAAGCATTTGTAATTACAACTAGCCTTAATTGATCAATATTTGAGACTACAAAGCTTAGGAAATTAATTATCTACAACATATAAAACAACTAACTCATAAAAATTAAAAGACACATAACATATTAGCTCTCAAAACAATTCCAAAAATTCCCTCTATGTCCTCCATTTGGCCGTCCACTTCAAGAGAGGAAAAGAGAGATTTTTGCATCTTCATCCATGCACTTGGAGCTCTTAGATTGATCTTGGGAGGTTATTGAGCAACTTAGGACCTTCAGCAAAGATTCTACATCTTCAAAATTGTGAGGGAGTCTTATTTGTTTGAGTTAAAGTTTATATGCACATGTTCAATTTTATTGAATTGTCAATTATAGCTATATATCTTGTTATGAATGCTTTCTATGAGTTATTTAAAGTCTCTAGAGCTAACTTTTGTGGTGTGATAACAAATTTAATGGTTGAATGTTGAGATTGATCAAAGAGGATATGAATAGTGCCTAAAACTAGGGTTTTGAGAAAATTAGATAATTTGCTTGAATTGATGCCTCAATTAGGTGCTCTAGACCCTAGGGAAGGTAATTGAAAAGCTACGTTAGGTTGAATCACCCGAATTTGAACTTTAGTGCATAAAACGCTTACTTTAAAAAGGGGGTTTTGCACGTTAGGCAATCCGGGCAAATTTGGGCATCGATTTGGGTATCCTTGAGCTAAGGAAGCACCTTTGGTGCTTTCGTTTTGCGAAATTGGGGTTCGGTTAGTATGGCTATAGTTCAAACCCGTTCGGGGCCTTCCCGAACTTTTGCTTCAAAAATGAGTTTTTATGACTTTAAAGGGTACCTTTAAGCTTAATTAGGAATATAGAAAGACTAGGGTAGGATTGAGAATCTCGAACTATGCTTAGGAGAAAGAAAGCTCGATTAAAGAAATGGGAAAAGTAGTTTTTAGCCTTTTTAGTTGCAATTGGAACTTGTTGTGTGTTAGTAGTGCCTTGCATAGAATATTTAGGATGTATTTAAGTTATTTGAGTAGATTATTGGAATTAATTGTGTTGATTGTTTTCTTTTGGCATCTATTAGTTAATATCTTGCATATATGAGCTTTTATCGTGCATATATATGAGGGCGGCCTACTTTGTCGTCCCTCTTATGTGTTGTGTGATATTATTGATTGCTTGTGACTTGTATTGGGTTGCGCAACCTATATCGGACATGGTAGCGTCGAGAAACACGGGCGGCGTCAGGCTTGTCGTGCTCCCTCTACTACCATGGTGCCTATTCCCTTCTCGCTGAGGCATACTCCATTACCCCAAAGGCGTGGTTCACCTGCTGGGCATGGACCTACCTCGGGAGAAAGGGTCGTAGGATCGGGATATATCCGGAGTATCCCAATTGTTGGTATTTAGGGTTTGCCGGCATATTCGTGATACTCGTGGTTCGTGGCTCGTGATCGAAGACTTGAAAGTGGAACCGTATCCTTTTTAAAGTGATTAATAGTTTGATTTATTGTCTTGATGGTTTATGTGTCTTGTATATATGTTTACTTGTGTTGCATATCATATTGCACGTTTACATGCTGCATCACCTCCCTCGCTGGGCAACTTTGTTGCTCACTCCTCATTGAACTGTTTCAGGAGAAGCTGAGGTGAATCCCCAGCTATTAGAAGTAGAAGAAGAGGAAGAAGTCCAAGTAGATCAGAATCAGTGATCTTGTGTGCTGAGGTGGATTTTATGTGCTTCTTACGTGGAGTTCTTGTTATTAATGTATTTTGAGACCTTAGAGTCTTGTATGTATATGTCTAGTAGATGTGTATTAAGAGTTTAAGAAAGTTGTTGGATTGTAATAATGAATTCTAGACTTTATTTTTCTCTTGCATGCTTGGAGTGTTTGTAAATCTTCATATGGAACTTAGAAGTTTATTGTATTTAATTACTTATGACTAAAACCAACTTATCTCGCATGCTTGTGTGCTTTAGTAGAAAATTGTTGCTCCAAGGCTCGGATGGCCTTGTGATTGTGTTTTGGCTTTGGAGTTATTGTGGTTAAGTTGTTGCTTTTAGTTCCGATGTCTTGAATGAATGTTTACAGGTATCAGTTTTGTCCTTGGTACAGAGGAGACTCTGTCCGAGTGACGGGTCCGAGCCTGACTTAGCGTGAGGTTGGGTTCAGGGCGTTACAGTCCCCATTGGTTTAATTTCCTCCTTTTTTTTATTTTTTCATTTTTTTAGCTATGGGCAGCGGCCAAGCATGATACTGGGCCGCTGCCCAGTAACCAATGGGGAGGCCCATTGGTTTAATTTCCTTCTTTTGTTTTTTTCTTTTTTTATTTACCTATGGGCAGCGGCCCAATCCCCATTGGTTTAATTTCCTTTTTTTCTTTTTTTTTTTACCTATGGGTAGCGGCCCAGTCACCATTGGTTTAATTTCCTACTTTTTTTTTTTACCGATGGGCAGCGGCCCAGTCCCCATTGATTTAATTTCCTTTTTATTTATTTTTTTTTTTTTTTACCTATCGGCAGCGGCCCAATCCCCATTGGATTAATTTCCTTCTTTTTTTTTTTTTACCTATGGGCAGCGGCCCAACATGATACTGGACCGCTGCCCAGTAACCAATGGGGAGGCCCATTGGTTTAATTTCCTTCTTCTTTTGTTTTTTTTGTTTTTTTTTTTCCTACGGGCGGCGGCCCAGTCCCCATTTGTTTAATTTCCTTTTTTTTTTGCTTTTTTTTTTTTTTTTTACCTATCGGCAGCGACCCAGTTCCCATTGGTTTAATTTCCTTCTTTTTTTTTTTTTTTTTACCTATGGGCAGCGGCCCAACATGATACTGGACCACTGCCCAGTAACCGATGGGAGGCCCATTGGTTTAATTTCCTTCTCTTTTTTTTTTTTTTTTTTTTCTATGGGCAGCGGCCCAGTCCTCATTGGTTTAATTTCCTTTTTTTTAATTTTTTTATTTTTTTACTTATGGGCAGAGGCCCATTCCCCATTGGTTTAATTTAATTCTTTTTTTTTTTTTTTAGCTATGGGGAATGGGCCGCTGCCCAGTAACCAATGGGGAGGCCCATTGGTTTAATTTCCTTTTCCTTTTGTTTTTTTTTTTTTCTTATGGGCAGCGGCCCAGTCCCCCTTGGTTTAATTTCCTTCTTTTTTTTTTCTATGGGCAGCGGCCCAGTTCCCATTGGTTTAATTTCCTTTTTTTTTTTTAATTTTTAATTTTTTTACCTATGGGCACCGGGCCAGTCCCCATTGGTTTAATTTCCTTTTTTTTTTTTTTACCAATGGGTAGCGGCCCAGTCCCCATTGGTTTAATTTCCTTCTTCCTTATTTTTTTTTTTTACCTATGGGCAGCGGCCTAGCATGATACTGGGCCGCTGCCCAGTAACCAATGGGGAGGCCCATTGATTTAATTTCCTTCCTTTTTTTTTCTTTTTTTATTTACCTATGGGCAGCAGCCCAATCCCCATTTGTTTAATTTCCTTTTTTTTTTTTTTTTTTTTTTTTTTTTTTTTACCTATGGGCAGCGGCCCAGTCCCCATTGGTTTAATTTCCTCCTTTTTTTTTTTTTTTTTTTTTACCTATGGGCAGCGGCCCAGTCTCCTTTGGTTTAATTTCCTTCTTTTTTTTTTTTTTTACCTATCGGCAGCGGCCCAGCATGATACTGGACCGCTGCCCAGTAACCAATGGGGAGGCCCATTGGTTTATTTCCTTCTTCTTTTGTTTTTTTTTGTTTTTTGTTTTTTTCCCTATGGGCAGCGGCCCAGTCCCCTTTGGTTTAATTTCCTTCTTTTTTTATTTTATTATTTTTTTACCTATGGGTAGCGGCCCAGTCCCCATTGGTTTAATTTCATTATTATTATTATTATTTTTGTTTATTTTTTTTTTACCTATGGGCAGCGGCCTAGCATGATACTGGGCCGCTGCCCAGTAACCGATGGGGAGGCCCATTGGTTTAATTTCCTTTTTTTTTTTTTTTTTTTTTTCTATGGGCAGCGGCCCAGTCCCCATTGGTTTAATTTACTTCTTTTTTTTATTTTTTTATTTTTTTAACTGTGGGCAGCGGCCCAGTCCCCATTGGTATAATTTGTTTTTTTTTATTTTTTTTATTTTTTAATTTTACCTATGGGAAGCGGCCCAACATGATACTGGACCGCTGCCCATTAACTAATGGGGAGGCCCATTGGTTTAATTTCCTTCTTTTTTTTTCTATGGGCAGCGGCCCAGTCCCCATTGGTTTAATTTCTATCTTTTTATTTATTTATTTATTTTTTTACCTATGGCCAGCGGCCCAGTCCCCATTGGTTTAATTTCATTCTTTTTTTTATAAATTTTTTTATTTACCTGTGGGCAGCGGCACAACATGATACTGGACTGCTGCCCAGTAACCAATGGAGAGGCCCATTTGTTTAATTTCCTACCTCTTTTGTTTTTTTTTATTTATTTTTTTTTTTTATTTTATTTTATTTTATTTTTACCTATGGGCAGCGACCCAGTCGCCATTGGTTTAATTTCATTCTTTTTTTTTTTTTTTGTTTTACCTCTGGCTAGCCGCCCAATTCCCATTGGTTTAATTTCATTCCTTTTTTTTTTTTTTTTTTTTTTTTTTTTTTTACCTATGGGCAGCGGCCCAACATGATACTGGACCGCTGCCCAGTAACCAATGGGGAGTCCCATTGGTTTAATTTCCTTCTTCTTTTGTTTTTTTGTTTTTGTTTTTTTCCTATGGGCAGCGGCTCAGTTCCCATTGGTTTAATTTCCTTCTTTTTTTTAATTTTTAATTTTTTTAGCTATGGGCAGCGGCCCAGTCCCCATTGGTTTAATTTCATTCGTTTTTTTTTTTTTTTTACCTATGGGCAGCGGCCCAACATGATACTGGACCGCTGCCTAGTAACCAATGGGGAGGCCCATTGGTTTCATTTCCTTCCTCTTTTGTTTGTTTGTTTGTTTTTTTTTTTTTTTTTTTTTTTTTTTTTTTTTTTTTTTACCTATGGGCAGCGGCCCAGTCCCCATTGGTTTAATTTGCTTTTTTTTTTTTTTTTTTTACCTCTGGGCAGCCGTCCAGTTCCCATTGGTTTAATTTCATTTTTTTTTTTTTTTTTTTTTTTTTTTTTTTTTTACCTCTGGGCAGCCGTCCAATTCCCATTGGTTCAATTTCATTCATTTTGTTTTTTTTGTTTTTTTTTTACCTATGGGCAGCGGCCTAGTCCCCATTGGTTTAATTACCTTGTTTTTTTTTTTTTTTTTTTCCTATGGGCAGCGGCCCAGTCCCCATTGGTTTAATTTCCATCTTTTTATTTATTTATTTATTTTTTTACGTGTGGGCAACGGCCTAGTCCCCATTTGGTTTAATTTCATTCTTTTTTTTTTTTTTAACCTATGGGAAGTGGCCCAACATGATACTGGACCGCTGCCCAGTAACCAATGGTGAGGCCCATTGGTTTAATTTCCTTCTTTTTTTTTTCTATGGGCAGCAGCCCAGTCTCCATTGGTTTAATTTCCTTCTTTTTTTTATTTTTTTATTTTTTTACCTATGAGCAGCGGCCCAGTCCCCATAGGTTTAAATTTTTTTTTTTTTTTTTTACCTATGGGAAGCGGCCCAACATGATACTGGACCGCTGCCCATTAACCAATGGGGAGGCCCATTGGTATAATTTCCTTCTTTTTTTTTTCTATGGGCAGCGGCCTAGTCCCCATTGGTTTAATTTCCATCTTTTTATTTATTTATTTATTTTTTTACCTGTGGGCAGCGGCCAGTCCCCATTGGTTTAATTTCATTCTTTTTTTTTTTTTTACCTATGGGTAGCGGCCCAACATGATACTGGACCGCTGCCCAATAACTAATGGGGAGGCCCATTTGTTTAATTTCCTTCCTCTACTGTTTTTTTATTTTATTTTATTTTATTTTTACCTATGGGCAGCGGCCCAGTCGCCATTGGTTTAATTTCATTCTTTTTTTTTTTTTGTTTTACCGCTGGCCAGCCGCTCAATTCCCATTGGTTTAATTTCATTCTTTTTTTTTTTTTTTTTTTTTTTTTTTTTTTTTTCTTTTTTTTTTACCTATGGGCAGCGGCCCAACATGATACTGGACCGCTGCCCAGTAACCAATGGGGAGGCCCATTGGTTTAATTTCCTTCTTCTTTTGTTTTTTTTGTTTTTTTTTTTCCTATAGGCGGCGGCCCAGTCACCATTGGTTTAATTTCCATCTTTTTTTTTTTTTTTTAACTATGGTAAGCGGCCCAGCATGATACTGGGCCACTGCCCAGTAACCAATGGGGAGGCCCATTGGTTTAATTTCCTTATTTTTTTTTTTTTTGTATGGGCAGCGGCCCAGTCCCCATTGGTTTAATTTCCTTCTTTTTTTTTATTTTTTTATTTTTTTACCTGTGGGCAACGGCCCAGTCCCCATTTGGTTTAATTTCATTCTTTTTTTTTTTTAACCTATGGGAAGCGGCCCAACATGATACTGGACCGCTGCCCAGTAACCAATGGGGAGGCACATTGGTTTAAGTTCCTTCTTTTTTTTTTTTTTTCTATGGGCAGCGGCCCAGTCCCCATTGGTTTAATTTCCTTCTTTATATTTTTTTTTTATTTTTTTTACCTGTTGGCAGCGGCCCAGCCCCATTGGTTTAATTTCATTCTTTTTTATTTTTATTTTATTTTATTTTTACCTATGGCAGCGGCCCAACATGATACTGGACAGCTGCCCAGTAACCAATGGGGAGGCCCATTGGTTTAATTTCCTTCCTCTTTTGTTTGTTTGGTTGTTTGTTTGTTTGTTTTGTTTTGTTTTTTGTTTTGTTTTTTGTTTTTTTTTTTTTTTTTTTTTTTTTTTTTTTTTTTTTTTTTTTACCTATGTGCTGCGGCCCAGTCCCCATTGGTTTAATTTGCTTTTTTTTTTTTTATACCTCTCGGCAGCCGTCCAGTTCCCATTGGTTTAATTTCATTCTTTTTTTTTTTTTTTACCTCTGTGCAGCCGCCCAATTCCCATTGGTTTAATTTCATTCTTTTTTTTTTTTTTTTTTTTTTTTACCTATGGGCAGCGGCCCAGTCCCCATTGGTTTAATTTCCTTTTTTTTTTGGTTTTTTGTTTTTTTTACCTATCGGCAGCGACCCAGCCCCCATTGGTTTAATTTGCTTCTTCTTTTCTTTTTTTTTTATATTTACCTATGGGCCGCTGCCCAACATGATATTGGGCCGCTGCCCAGTAACCAATGGGGAGGCCCATTGCTTTAATTTCCTTCTTCTTTTGTTTTTTGTTTTTTTTTGCCAATGGGCAGCGGCCCAGTCCCAATTGGTTTTATTTCCTTCTTTTTTTTTATTCTATTTTTTACCTATGGGCAGCGGCCCAGTCCCCATTGGTTTAATTTCATTATTATTATTATTATTATTTGTTTATTTTTTTTTTTACCTATGGGCAGCGGCCTAGCATGATACTGGGCTGCTGCCCAGTAACCGATGGGGAGGCCCATTGGTTTAATTTCCTTCTTTTTTTTTTTTTTTTTTCTATGGGCAGCGGCTCAGTCCCCATTGGTTTAATTTACTTCTTTTTTTTTTTTTTTTTTTTTAACCTGTGGGCAGCGGCCCAGTCCCCATAGGTTTTTTTTTTTTTTTTTTTTTTTTTAATTTTTTTTTTTACCTATGGGAAGCGGCCCAACATGATACTGGACCGCTGCCCATTAACCAATGGGGAGGCCCATTGGTTTAATTTCCTTTTTTTTTTCTATGGGCAGGGGCCCAGTCCCCGTTGGTTTAATTTCCATCTTTTTTTTTATTTTTTTATTTTTTCACCTGTGGGCAGCGGCTCAGTCCCCATTGGTTTAATTTCATTCTTTTTTTTTTTTTTTTTACCTATGGGTAGCGGCCCAACATGATACTGCACCGCTGCCCAGTAACTAATGGGGAGGCCCATTGGTTTAATTTCCTACTTTTTTTTTTACCTATGGGAAGCGGCCCAGTCCCCAATGGTATAATTTCCTTTTTTTTTTTTTTTTTTTTTTTTTACGTATCGGTAGCGGCCCATTCGCCATTGGTTTAATTTCCTTCTTTCTTTTTTTTTACCTATGGGCAGCGGCCCAACATGATACTGGACCGCTGCCCAGTAACCAATGGGGAGGCCCATTGGTTTAATTTCCTTCTTCTTTTGTTTTTGTTTTTTTTTTCCTATGGGCAGTGACCCAGTCCCCATTGGTTTAATTTCCTTCTTTTATTTTTATTTTTATTTTATTATTATTATTATTTTTTTACCTATGGGCAGCGGCCCAGTCCCCATTGGTTTAATTTCATTCTTTTTTTTTATTTATTTTTTTTTTACCTATGGGCAGCGACCTAGCATGATACTGGGCCGCTGGCCAGTAACCGATGGGGAGGCCTATTGGTTTAATTTCCTTCTTTTTTTTTTTTCTATGGACAGCGACCCAGTCCCCATTGGTTTAATTTTCCTTCTTTTTTTTATTTTTTTATTTTTTTACATGTGGGCAGCGGCCCAGTCCCCATTGGTTTAATTTCATTCTTTTTTTTTTTTTAACCTATGGGAAGCGGCCTAGCATGATACTGGGCCGCTGCCCAGTAACCAATGGGGAGGCCCATTGGTTAAATTTCCTTCTTTTTTTTTTCTATGGGCAGCGGCCCAGTCCCCATTGGTTTAATTTCCTTCTTTTTTTTTTTAATTTTTTTAATTTTTTTACCCATGGGCAGCGGCCCAGTCCCCATTGGTTTAATTTCCTTCTTTTTTTTGTTTTGTTTTTTTTTTTTTTACCTATGGGCAGCGGCCCAACATGATACTGGATCGCTGCCCAGTAACCAATGGGAAGGCCCATTGGTTTATTTTCCTTCCTCTTTTGTTTTTTTGTTTTTTAGTTTTTTAGTTTTTTTTACCTTTGGGCAGCGGCCCAGTCCCCATTGTTTTAATTTCCTTCTTTTTTGTTTTTTTTTGTTTTTACCTATCGCCAGCGGCCCAGTCCCCATTGGTTTAATTTCCTTCTTCTTTTTTTTATTATTTTTTTTGTTTTTACCTATGGGCAGCGGCCCAGTCCCCAATGGTTTAAGTTCCTTTTTTTTTTTTTTTTTTACGTATCGGTAGCGGCCCAGTCCCCATTGGGTTAATTTCCTTCTTTGTTTTTTTTTTGTTTTTTTACCTATCGGCAGCGGCCCAACATGATACTGGACCGCTGCCCAGTAACCAATGGGGAGGCCCATTGGTTTAATTTCCTTCTTCTTTTTTTTTTTGTTTTTTTTGTTTTTTTTTTCCTATGGGTAGCGGCCCAGTCCCCATTGGTTTAATTTCCTTCTTCTTTTATTTATTTATTTATTTTAACCTATGGGCAGCGGCCCAGTCCCCATTGGTTTAATTTCATTCTTATTTTTTTATTTTTTATTATTTTTACCTATGGGCAGCGGCCTAGCATGATACTGGGCTGCTGCCCAGTAACCGATAGGGAGGCCCATTGGTTTAATTTCCTTCTTTTTTTTTTTTTTTTTTCTATGGGCAGCGGCCTAGTCCCCATTGGTTTAATTTCATTCTTTTTTTTTATTTTTTTATTTTTTTACCTGTGGGCATCGGCCCATTCCCCATTGGTTTAATTTCCTACTTTTTTTTTAATTTATTTTTTATTTTTTATTTTTTATTTTTACCTATGAGAAGCGGCCCAACATGATACTGGACCGCTGCCCAGTAACCAATGGGGAGGCCCATTGGTTTAATTTCCTTCATTTTTTTTTATGGGCAGCGGCCCAGTCCCCATTGGTTTAATTTCACTTTTTTTTTTTTTTTTTTTTTTACCTATGGGCAGCGGCCCAGTCCTCATAGGTTTAATTTCCTTCTTTTTTTTTTTAACCTATGGGAAGCGGCCCAGCATGATACTGGGCCGCTGCCCAGTAACCAAGGGGGAGGCCCATTGGTTTAATTTCCTTCTTTTTTTTATTTTTTTTATTTTTTACGGGCAGCGGCCCAGCATAATACTGGGCCGCTGCCCAGTAACCAATGCGGAGACCCATTGGTTTAATTTCCTTCTTTTTGTTTTTTTTTTTTTTTTTTTTTTTTTTTTTTTTTTTTTTTTTTTACCTATGGGCAGCGGCCCAACATGATACTGGACCGCTGCCCAGTAACCAAAGGGGAGGCCCATTGGTTTAATTTACTTCTTTTTTTTTTTTTTTAATGGGCAACGACCCAGTCCCCATTGGTTTAATTTCCTACTTTTTTTAAATTTTTTTTATTTTTTTTTACTTATGGGCAGTGGCCCAGACCCCTTTGTTTTAATTTAGTTTTTTTTTTTTTTTTTTTTTTTTTTACCTATGGGCAGCGGCCCAACATGATACTCGACCGCTGCCCAGTAACCAATGGGGAGGCCCATTGGTTTAATTTCATTCTTCTTTTGTTTTTTTTGTTTTTTTTTTGTTTTTTTTTTTTTTTTTTGCCTATGGGCAGTGGCCCAGTCCCCATTGGTGTAATTTCCTTTTTTTTTTTTTTTTTTTTTAGCTATGGGCAGCGGCCCACTCCCCATTGGTTAAATTTCCTTCTTCTTTTTTTTTTTTTTTTTTTTACCTATGGGCAGCGGCCCAGCATGATACTGCGTCGCTACCCAGTAACCAATGGGGAGGCCCATTGGTTTAATTTCCTTCTTTTTTTTTCTATGTGCAGCGGCCCAGTCCCCATTGGTTTAATTTCCTTCTTTTTTTTATTTTTTTATTTTTTTACCTGTGGGCAGCGGTCCAGTCTCCACTGGTTTAATTTCATTCTTTTTTTTTTTTTACCTATGTTCAGCGGCCCAACATGATACAGGACCGCTGCCCAGTAACCAATGGGGAGGCCCATTGGTTTAATTTCCTTCTTCTTTTGTTTTGTTTTGTTTTTTTCCTATGGGCAGCGGCCCAGTCCCCATTGGTTTAATTTCCTACTTTTTTTTTCTTCCTATGGGCAGCGGCCCAGTTTCCATTGGTTTAATTTCCTTCTTCTTTTTCCCCATTGGTTTAATTTCCTTCTTCTTTTTTTATCTATGGGCAGCGGCCCAGTCCCCATTGGTTTAATTTCCTTCTTTGTTTGTTTTTTTGTTTTTTTGTTTTTACCTATCGGCAGCGGCCCAGTCCCCATTGGTTTAATTTCCTTTTTTTTTTTTTACCTATGGGCAGCGGCCAGTCCCCATTGGTTTAATTTCCTTCTTTTTTTTAAATTTTTTTCTTGTATTACCTATGGGCAGCGGCCCAATCCCCATTGGTTTAATTTAATTCTTTTTTTATTTTTATTTTTATTTTTACCTATGGGCAGCGGCGTAGCATAGTACGGGGCCGCTGCCCAGTATCCGATGGGGAGGCCCATTGGTTTAATTTACTTTTTTTTTTTTTCTATGGGCAGCGGCCCAGTCCCATTGGTTTAATTTCCTTCTTTTTTTATTTTTTTATTTTTTTACCTGTGGGCAGTGGCCCAGTCCCCATTGGTTTAATTTCATTCTTTTTTTTTTTTTTTACCTATGGGAAGCGGCCCAACATGATACTGGACCGCTGCCCAGTAACCAATGGGGAGGCCCATTGGTTTAATTTCTTTCTTTTTTTTGTCTATGCGCAGCGGCCCAGTCCCCATTGGTTTAATTTCCTTCTTTATTTTTATTTTTTTATTTTTTTACCTGTGGGTAGCGGCCCAGTCCCCATTGGTTTAATTTCATTCTTTTTTTTTTTTATATATATTTTTACCTATGGTTAGCGGCCCAACATGATACTGGACCGCTGCCCAGTAACCAATGGAGAGGCCCATTGGTTTAATTTCCTTCTTCTTTTTTTTTTTTAACCTATGGGCAGCGGCCTATCCTGATTCTGGGCCGCTATCCAGTAACCAATGGGGAGGCCCATTGCTTTATTTTCCTTCTTTTTTTTTTCTTTTTTTCTTTTTTTTTTTACCTATGGGCAGCGGCCCAGTCCCCATTGGTTTAATTTCCTTATTTATTTATTTATTTATTTGTTTTTACCTATGGGCAGCGGCCCTGCATGATACTGGGTCGCTGCCCAGTAACCAATGGGGAGGCCCATTGGTTTAATTTCCTTCTTCTTTTGTTGTTTTTTTTTTTTTTTTTTTTTTACCTATGGGCAGCGGCACAGTCCCCATTGCTTTAATTTCCTTCTTTTTTTTGTTTTTGTTTTTTTTTTTACCTATCGGTCGCGGCCCAGTGCTCATTGATTTAATTTCCTTCTTTTTTTTTTTACCTATGGGCAGCGGCCCAACATGATACTGGACCGCTGCCCAGTAACCAATGGGGAGGCCCATTGGTTTAATTTCCTTCTTCTTTTGTTTTTGTTTTTTTGTTTTTTTTTACTATGGGCAGCGGCCCAGTCCCCATTGGTTCAATTTCCTTCTTTTTTTTGTTTTTTGGTTTTTTTTACCTATCGGCAGCGGTCCAGTCCCAATTGGTTTAATTTCATTCATTTTTTTTTTTTTTTAAGTATGTGCAGCGGCCCAACATGATACTGGACCGCTGCCCAGTAACCAATGGGGAGGCCCATTGGTTTAATTTCATTCTTCTTTTGTTTTTTTGTTTTTTTTTCTATGGGCAGCGGCCCCGTCCCCATTGGTTTAATTTTCTTCTTCTATTTTTTTTTTTTTTTACCTATGGGCAGCGGCCCAGCATGATACTGGGCCGCTACCCAGTAACCAATGGGGAGGCCCACTGGTTTAATTTCCTTCTTTTTTTTTTTCTATGGGCAGCGGCCCAACATGATACTGGACCGCTGCCCATTAACCAATGGGGAGGTCCATTGGTTTAATTTCCTTCTGATTTTGTTTTTTTTTTTTGTTTTGTTTTGTTTTTTTTTTCTTATGGGCAGCGGCCCAGTCCCCATTGGTTTAATTTCCTTCTTCTTTTTTTTTTTTTTTTTTTTACCTATGGGCAGCGGCCCTGCATGATACTGGGTTGCTGCCGAGTAACCAATGGGGAGGCCCATTGGTTTAATTTCATTCTTCGTTTGTTTTTTTCTTTGTTTTTTGTTTTTTTTTTACCTATGGGCAGCGGCGCAATCTCCATTGGTTTCATTTCATTTATTATTATTTTTTTTTACCTATGGGCCGCGGCCCAGCATGATACTGGACCGCGGCCTAGTAACCAATGGGGAGGCCCATTGGTTTAATTTCTTCTTTTTTTTTTTTCCCTATGGGCAGCGGCCGAGCATGATACTGGGCCGCTGCCCAGTAACCAATGGGGAGGCCCATTTGTTTAATTTCCTTCTTTTTTTTTATGGGCAGCGGTCCAGTCTGCATTGGTTTAATTTCCTTCTTTTTTTTATTTTTTTATTTTTTTACCTATGGGCAGCGGCCCAGTCCCCATTGGTTTAACTTCAATCTTTTAGTTTATTTTTATTTTATTTTATTTTTTTACCAATGGGCAGCGGCCCAGTCCCCATTGGTTTAATTTCCTTCTTTTTGTTTTTTTTTTCTATGGGCAGCGGCCCAGTCCCCATTGGTTTAATTTGCTTATTATTTTTTTTTTTTTATTACCTATGGGCAGAGACCCAGTCTCCATTGGTTTAATTTCATTTTTTTTTTTACCTATGGGCAGCGGCCCAGCATGATACTAGGCCGCTGCCCAGTAACCAATGGGGAGGCCCATTGGTTTAATTTCCTTTTTTTTTTTTTTACTATGGGCAAAGGCCTAGTTCAAATTGGTTTAATTTCCTTTTTTTTTTTATTTTTTTATTTTTTTACCTATGGGCAGCGGCCCAGTCCCCATTGGTTTAACTTCATTCTTTTTTTTTACCTATGGGCAGCGGCCCAACATGATACTGGGCCGCTGCCCAGTAACCAATGGGGAGGCCCATTGGTTTAAATTCCTTCTTCTTTTGTGTTTGTTTTTTGTTTTTTTTTTTACCTATCGGCAGCGGCCCAGTCCCCATTGGTTTAATTTCCTTCTTTTTTTTTTTTTACATATAGGCAGCGGCCCAGTCCCCATTGTTTTAATTTCATTCATTTTTTTTTTCCAATGGGCAGCGGCCCAGCATGATACTAGGCCGCTGCCCAGTAACTAATGGGGAGGCCCATTGGTTTAATTTCCTTCTTTTTTTTTTTTTTCTTTGGGCAGCGGCCCAGTCCCCATTGGTTTAATTTCATTCTTTTATTTTTATTTTTACCTATGGGTTGCGGCCTAGTCCCCATTGGTTTAATTTCCTTTTTTTTTTTTTACCTATGGGCAGTGGCCCAGCATGATACTGGGTCGTTGCCCAGTAACCAATGGGGAGGCCCATTGGTTTAATTTCCTTCTTTTTTTTTTTTTTTACCTATGGGCAGCGGCCCAGCATGATACTAGGACTTTGTCCAGTAACCAATGGGGAGGCCCATTAGTTTAATTTCCTTCTTTTCTTAAATTTTTTTTATTTTTTTACCTATGGGCAGCGGCCCATTCCCCATTAGTTTAATTTCATTCTTTTTTTTTTTTTTTAAACCTATTGGCAGCGGCCCAACATGATACTGGACCGTTGCCCAGTAACCAATGGGGAGGCCCATTGGTTTAATTTCATTCTTCTTTTGTTTTTTTTTTTGTTTTGTTTTTTTTTTTGTTTTTTTGCCTATGGGCAGAGGCCCAGTCCCCATTGGTTTAATTTCCTTTTTTGTTTTTTTTTTTTTTTTAGCTATGGGCAGCTGCCCACTCCCCATTGGTTTAATTTCCTTCTTCTTCTTTTTTTTTTTTTTTTTTTTTTTTTTTTTTTTTTTATTACCTATGGGCAGCGGCCCAGCATTGTACTGGGCCGCTACCCAGTAACCAATGGGGAGGCCCATTGGTTTAATTTCCTTCTTTTTTTTTTCTATGGGCAGCGACCCAGTCCCCATTGGTTTAATTTCCTTCTTTTTTTTTATTTTTTTATTTTTTTACCTATGGGGAGCGGCCAAGTCCCCATTGGTTACTGGGCAGCGGCCCAGTCCCCATTGGTTTAATTTCATTCTTTTTTTTTTTTTTTTTTTTTTACCTATGTTCAGCGGCCCAACATGATACTGGACCGCTGCCCAGTAACCAATGGGGAGGCCCATTGGTTTAATTTCCTTATTCTTTTGTTTTGTTTTTTTTTTTTTTCCTATCGGCAGCGGCCCAGTCCCCATTAGTTTAATTTACTGCTTTTTTTTTTTTTCTTCCTATGGGCTGCGGCCCAGTCCCCTTTGGTTTAATTTCCTTCTTTTTTTTACCTATGGGCAGCGGCCCAGTCCCCATTGGTTTAATTTCCTTCTTTTTTTTTATTTTTTTATTTTTACCTATGGGCAGCGACCCTGTCCCCATCGGTTTAATTTCTTTCTTATTTTTTTCTTTTGTTTGTTTTTTTACCTATCGGCAGCGGCCCAGTCTCCATTGGTTTAATTTCCTTCTTTTTATTTTTTTTTTATTTTTTATTTTTAGCTATAGGCAGCGGCCCAGTCCCCATTGGTTTAATTTCCTTCTTTTTTTTTTTTTTTAATCTATGGGCAGCGGCCCAGTCCCCATTGGTTTAATTTCCTTCATTTTTTAATTGTTTTCTTTTTTTGCCTATGGGCAGCGGCCCAGTCCCCATTGGTTTAATTTCATTCTTTTTTTATTTTTATTTTTATTTTTATTTTTATTTTTACCTATGGGC